>JAHRHZ010000135.1:2299880-2310830 GCA_024137785.1 Ginglymostoma cirratum
TTTCCTGCTCCTATGATGCTGCTTGACCTGCTGTGTTCATCCAGCCCCATGCTTGTTATCTCACTGTCATACGAGGCCTTTGTTGTTATCTCCTTCCGTTCCGTGGTGATTAAGGGGGCATGCTGTTTTGTCTATGGTTTCCATTTTTGCCCTTCCAGCATAGATTGAAAATGTTCCACTGGCATCAAACATGTAACTAATCCAGAAGGATTGGTGTGCAGGCAGCTCCACCCTCTGTCGCACTGGATTACTAAACCTGTGATAAACACAGTGCCCTCCAGGTGTTTTGCTATTGTCTCCATGGAGACAGGTGGAGGATCATTTTGCAGGTGAGACTCTTGTGTCACTTTCAGAGACCGTCCGGGGAACAGTTTACCTATCAGCTCCTTGGCCTCTGCCTCTCGCTCTAGCTGCAGTTTATTTACCTCTTCATGTCAACTGGCAGCAACTTAAACTTGTTCTAAATGAGACTTCTAGAAAAATGGGCCAATTACATGAAGAGCACAGACAGCATCGGTCAGGAAACAAAACCATCTGGAACTCCACAGGTGAGACGGGCGTGGGGAAGGCGAGAGCTGTGGGTATTTAATCAATCCAGTTGGAATCCTTTTAACTCCCCATCAACTCTCAATCATTTCAAGGATCGCTTGAAAGCATGTCAAGCAGGTCAAGAGTAAGTGGAGGTTTGACAAAGGGATATTGAAACTGAAACACCTTTGGTGGAAAATGGATTGAAATACTTCAGTGACAAAGAAAAAAATCAATGATCCTGCAGCTGTTAGCAATGCAGAGAGCGCAGGAGACTCTGAGTGTTCTTTAGCCCTCAAACATTGGCTGTTCTTGTGTTCTGCTTGATAATTGCAAATCCAGAGAGAGTATTAACTACAGGAGCTGATGTGGGGCAGAGGGCGTGGTGAACAGTTTTGGAGAGCAGAGGTGCAGTTGGATCTATTTTCAGCCTGCCTTTAGATATAAATAATTTGCTTAGCTTTGGGTTCACCTGTAGTCAAGAAAGGTGCTACATTAATGCAATTCCTTCCAACGTGGCATTTACTGATTAAGAGAGGGTTTGAGAAAGTGTTTGGAGAACACAACCTTTGTCTCACGTGCAGCATGCCATAGCAAGTGACTCACTGATTCTAATTGAAGCTATGAACGTGGACAGATCTGATCTCTGCTCATGTCTGAGCATGACATGGCTAACAAGATACAGAAGAGACTAACTTTTGGTAACCAGTTGGAACAGGAAAGTGAACTCACTGCAGCATCAGCAAATGTCTGTGGCTATCATTCCCTCACGAGAGAACAAAAGATTTTCAGCAAGAAAGGTGGCCATTCAGCCCATTTTGCCAGTGGTGGCTCTTTGGGAGAGCTGTCCAGTTATCCCCACTCCCCTGCTTTTCTCCAGCTTCCCCCACCATAGCCCAGTATATTTTCCCTTTGTAAATATTTATCCAATCTCCAATTTCCTTTTGAAAGGTGTCATTGAATATGTTTCCAATGCAATTTCAGGCAGTTCATTCCAATGTAAAATAAGAAAGACTTACATTTATGTAGCTCCTTTCGTAGCCATAGGATGTCCCAAGGCATGTTCTGGCCAATGGGATGCCTTTTCTTCTATCGTCATTGCTGTAGGAAACATGGAAGCCAATTTATGCCCAGCAATCTCTGCTTAGTTTGATCAAACACATATAAGAAAACCCTCCACTTACACAGCATCCTCAAGTCTCCAAGATATCCCAGGGTGGTTAGCATTGCTACCACGGCACCAGGGACCTGGGTGCAATTCCAGCTTCGGGTGTCTGTCTGTGTGGAGTTTGCACGTTCTCCCTGTCTCTGTGTGGGTTTCCACCAGGTGCTGCAGTTTACTCCCATAGTCCGAAGATGTGCAGGTTAGGTGGATTGGGCCGTGTTAATTTGTCTAAAGCGTCCAGGGATGTGTAGGTTAGGTGGATTAGCCATGGGAAACATAGGGTTATGGGGATGTTCTTCAGAGGGTTGGGTGTGAACACAATAGGCTGAATGGCCACTTCCACACTGTAGGAATTCCTTGAAAGTAGTTTTGTAGAATGTCAAATTCTGGGGAGTGATCACAGATCATCCAGCACCTGTGGATCTATGGACCATCATCCTCAGCAGGGAGACAAGAGGAATTATGATCAAAAAGAATGAGCTCAATTATGAGAAGTGAGATAGAAGTCAATCCTGTTAAAACCAGCTGTGTGAGAGATGGTTTGCTCGTCTATTTAGGATGCTGAGACTTCATTCACCTGTTAAATAAGTACAGTGTCAGGATGGCTCAGCTGAATGCTGTCTAAACATAAGATTGACATGGTTTTGCCAGAACTTAGGGCTGCTCTCTCATTAGAGAGAGATGATTGGATGATTGGTGATAGTTTAACCTGAGGGTCACCATACCTCAAATAAGGGGTGAGGTTGACAAACTTTCATTGTAACCAAGGTCAATGCAGACATTGAACCCACACTGTTGGCATTACTCTGTATCTCTAACCAAGCTTGATATACTGTAACTCCACAGAGACTGGTATCCAGACACCAAATGTGGAGCATCCTAGACACTAATCCAGCTCCCTCAGAGCCAGGTGTCAGAGTGAACAGAACTGCTGACACTCCTGTTCTTTATCTGTCAGCCAGAGGTCCCTAAGTGGGGCTGTTAATTTGGTCCAATCAGGGAACTCATATTCTATGATGTCCACCTGGCTGACCTCATTACAATCACTACATCCTGACAGGGAAGGTGTTCTGAATTTGATCTTTGCTGTGGGAGCTAAGACTGTCATCTGATCTAAACTACAACACTCAACACTTCAATGTGGCCAAATGTGATGTCATCAAAGTATTTTCCAAATGATCAGCAGCTAGGAATTGTGGAGGAGTGGAGAGATTCAGGGATTTGAGTACAGAAATCGTTGAAAACAAAAGGACAAAAGACAACTAAAGAGCTGAATTAATAGGAGAACTAAAGTATAACAGTGAGGAGATGAAGCTTTGGTTATATAAAGCACTGTATCACAGGATGGCAATGTTAAAACTAGAGAGAGTCACCAGAATGAGACCAAGGATAAAAGGGTTAAATTCAGAGGATAGGTTGCATTCCTTCCAAATCAGAAGCTTGAGTAATGATCTAATTGAGCTGTTTAAGATGATTAAAAGATTTGGTTGGGATGATAGAAACTATTTCCTCTGGTGCAAGGGAGTCCAGAATAAGAGACAAAGCCTTAAAATTTGGGATTAACCACCTAGGGAAGCACTTCCTCACACTAAAGTGGATGAGATGTGCAAGCCACCACTGCCACCCCCCAAATCAAAAACTGTTGAAGACGATGGGTCAATTGAACTATAGAGTAAGGTGGCAGATTGTCCGTGGTCCCATTGGTCGATGAAACAGGCTGAATGCATTCTTCATGTTCATGTCTTTGGCCGGGATAGTCAAGCAGAATTGTACAACTCTACAGGGAGTCCATTCAGCCCAGCTGTCTTTAAAAAAACTATAATTTTAATACATCAACCCAAACAAAAAACCCAGTAGCAAGTGGCACCACAGGCCAAACATCTTCCACTATGTCCTGGTTAAGAGCCATCAGGTTTTTACAGCATGGAAGAAGGCTCTTTGGCCCATCATGTCTGTGCCAGTCATCAAACATCCATCTATTCTAATCCCATTTTCCTGCACTTGGCCATTACACTATGGCATTTCAAATGCTCGTCTAAATTTTTTTTCCTATTCATTTGTGGGATATGGGCATCGCTGGCCAGGCCAGCATTTCTTGCCCATCCCTAGTTACCCTTGAGAAGGTGGTGATGAGCTGCCTTCTTGAACTGCTGCACTCCTCCTGCTGTGGGTTGACCCACAATGCTATTAGGGATGAATTCTAGGATTTTGACCCAGCGACAGCAAAGAAGCGGTGATATATTTCCAAGTCAGGATGGTGCGTGACTTGGAGGAGAACTTGGAGGTGGTGGTGTTCCCATATGTCTGATGCCCTTAAATGTCTTAAATGTCTCGATGGTTCCTGCCTCTCCCACCCTTTTAGGCAGTGAGTTCCAGATACTGTTCTTTGGATGAAAATAATTTTCTCCAAATCTCCTCTAAATCTTCTACTCCTTATCCCAAAACAGTGCCCTTTGGTTCCTGACCATTCTGCTAAGGGGAAATGTTTCTCCCCATCTGCTCTATCCAGGCCCTTCATAACTTGGTACACTTCAATCACGACCCCCTCAGCCTTCTTTGCTCTCAGGGAAACAGCTCCACCCTATCTAGACTCTCTCTCTTCAGAGCTGAATCTCTCCAGCCCAGGCACATCTTGGTGAATCCCCTGTGCAAGCTGTTTTTGTGTCTGTCTGTATGTGTGTGTGTAGAGGGGCAATTTATAAGGCAATTTATATATTTATATCTTTCACAGATAGTGTTATATGTTAACATTCGTAATTGTTTACCTGTAGCTAGAGTCAATATATTTGTGACAAATGGTGATTCTTGTTATGTTCAGCAAACTGGTCCTTGCTTTCTGTCAACTTGGGCTGTCATCATTTCCATCTTTTCCTAAGTCAGCTTCCTGCTGATGAACCACAAAAGCAGACCTGGACCTGATGACCTGCAGCCTTAGGCTTTAAAAGGGTAGACCACAGAAATATTGGAAACATTAGTTTGACCTTCAAGAATTCCCAGATACCCAAGGATTGGAAGTTAGCAAACCTAACCGCACAATGAAAGAAAAGAGGAAGATTAAAAGAGGGCCATCTAAAGTAAAACCAAATGGAATATAAAAGTAGGGAAGTGTTACTGCAATTGTATAAGGCATTGGTGAAACTGCATCTGGAGCACTGCATACAGTTTTGTGTCCCTTACTTGAAGAAGGACATAATTGCATTGGAAGTAGCTCAGAGAAGGTTCGCCAGATTGGTTCCAGAGATGAGGGATTTGTCTTATGAACAGAGTTGAGCAGTTTAGGCCAATACTCACTGGAGTTTAGAAGAATGAGAGAAGATCTAATTGAATTATATAAGATGCTAAAGGGGAATGACGAAGCAGACGTAAGAAGGATGTTTCCTCATGTGGAGCAAACTGGATGAGAGGCCATAGTTCCAAGATAAGGGATGGCAGATTTAGAACAGGAATGAGGAGGAATTACTTCTTTCAAAGGGTCATCTATCCATGGAATTCACTCCCCCAGAATATGTTGGATGCCAGGACATTAAGTAAATTTAAGGAGGACAAAGAGAGATTTTATAATTAGGAACAGGCTAATGGGTTATGGAGATTGGGCAGGAAAATAAAGTCGAGGTTGAGATGAGATCAGCCATGATCGTATTGAATGGCAGAGCAGGCTCAAGGGGCTGAATGGCCTACTCCTGCTCCTTGTGTTCTTACACAAAGGCCAGTTAGTTCAATGTCAGCTGCATGCGCAGTGTTAGAATCTTTAAAAATTCAAATAATTAATCAGAGTTAGCACAGATTTATTGAAGGGAAATTGTTTTGACAGATTGTGATAACCGAGTCAACTCATTCCAGCATCAGCAAGTGTCTGTGTTCATGGAGAGAAAACGACATGGTATTATTGACACATTGCATTTTACAGCACGCTAAAACCCTATTCGAGCCTTTGGTGGAGCTTTGAAATAGCTATCTAATTACTGGCATGTTGTAACAGTGTACTTGGAAAATCCAAATATGATTAAGCAGTATCAACATAAAAGAGAAATCATGTTTGACAAACTTAATAAGATGGACAAGGGGAACTATTGGCCAAAGTGTATTTCATTTTTTAAAATGGAGTGAATAAGGTGCCTCACAAGAGGTTATTACACAAAATAAGACCCATGAGTCCGGTGGCAATATACTGATATGGATCAAGGATTGATGAATGGACAGAAAACAGGTTGGCAGGTTATAACTAGCTCTTTATAACTAGGATTAGACTTTGGTCTCAACTGTTTCTGGCCTATATTAATAACTTCAATAAAGAAACAGTGTAACAAGTTCCCGTTGCTTACAATACAAAATAAAGCGGGAGGATAATCTGTGAAGAGTACACAAAGACAATAGAGAAGCTGAACAATTTGGCAAGAACTGGAGCACAATATGGCAAACTCTGAAGTTAATCAGTTTGGTAAGAAAAGACAATGAGACACTTGGAGGTGTTAACATTCAGAGGGACCTGCGTTTTTCTGTCCCTTTGTCTGTCTCAAGAGGCGCAGATGACCATCTGAGGTGTTTTGTCAGATTCTGGTGAGTGGGTAGATGACTGCCAAAGCCAATCAGCACCCAGAACCCTCTGCAGCAGTTCGGACAGGGTACTATGGAGGATTGAGTTTGGAATGCGTTGGTGTCTCAGAATTTCCCTTCCCTGTTTTCTGTCTCTGCCTCTGATACACAATTGTTTTTGAAGGAGGGTTTTTTTATTTGCTTGCATCAGGTGCAGCAATCTTGGCTGAGCTTCTTTGGGGAGTCAAAGCCATATTCAAACTCCTAGGTGAAGCCTTCGGAGTGACCACCACAACAGAACACACCACACCTGAGCCCGCCATTGAAAATTCACTTTGAATAGCAAGTGTCAGGCATTCTGGCTGCATCACCAGCGCAACTCAGTTGTGACTGTCTCAAAATTTGGTGGGTGCGTGGCATGTCAGCTTGAGCAAGCATCTTAATGTGTGGCATTTTGTTTGTCCATCTGACCTACAGAAGCTGATACCCTGCCAACTCCCTACTGACAAGCAGTGCATCTTTCTGGTCTCTACCCAAGGATGCTCACACCCCATGTGCCATTGGTGACTGATGTCACCTTTACTTACTTCCCAGAAATTGACTTACAACTGCATTGCCTAAATCCTGGCAGGAGCAGCCTGTCAGCCAGGGAGGTGAGGCAGACAATGTTTAGGCCGACGAGGCGGTCCTAGTGCCGACATGCGGCGACTGCATCGGAGGCAAGTTTGCCTTCCCAGTGGTGTCTGCGTCCAGTGCAGATTCATGGAGGCAGTGGCGGAGGCAAGTTTGCCTTCCCAGTGGTGTCTGCGTCCAGTGCAGATTCATGGAGGCAGTGGCGGAGGCAAGTTTGGTCCTGGTATGAGACCTGATGGCATCAGCAGCGTTTGGGCCAGTGCAGTGCCCGGTGGTATTGGTGGTATCTTCATTGGCGAGGTCCAGCAAGAACTCATAATTGAAAGGGCGTTGGTGGAAGCAAGATGGCGCCAAAGAGTGGCAACTTTCATTCCAGTGGCAGTGGCACAGCAAAGGGACTCATGCCCAACCACCAGGCCCATGGCCCATGACAGGGCACTTAACAAAAAACACTGTAAAGTTAAACACTTTTTTTCTTTATTTCTTTATTCTTCTGCCTTTATATTCTGTGTTTTGGTTTATTTTTCTGATTTTAAGATGGCACCAGAGAGTGACGACACTTTTCACTATATTTTGTAACAAAATACATGTGACAGTAACAAATCAAGTCAAATCAAATTGAAGACCTCTTTGGTAGCCCCTTCATCATACCAGGAGGTGAGCAGCTTGGGAACAAAAAAAGCTTTTCAGTCACTTAGGAAGCTGCTAAATTCCACTTTGCTTCCTTCCAGCGTAATGACTGTACGAGTTGAGCTGGTTGTGGGCACGGTCGTGGCTACAGCTTCCAGTGAATTCACAACATCCACCACCTGATCCATTGTCATGGGGCAGCACAGTGGCTAGCACTGCTGCCTCACAGCACCAGGGACCCAGGTTCAATTCCAGCCTTGGGTGACTGTCTGTGTGGAGTTTGCATGTTCTCCCCATGTCTGCGCGGGTTTCCTCTGGGTACTCCGGTTTCCTCCCACAGTCCAAAGATGTGCAGGCTAAGTGGATTGGCTGTAGTGTTCAGGGGTGTGTAGATTAGGTGGGTTACAGGGATGGGTCTGGGTGGGATGCTCCAAGGTTCGGTGTGGACTTGTTGGGCCGAAGGGCCTGTTTCCACACTGTAGGGATTCTATGATGGGACGTGATTAATAGATTGTGGATGAGAGGTCAGAGAAAGATGATAACCTGAACTATGAGGAGGAAGAGCAGCACATCGATAGCCTCACTATCTTATCCTGATCTAATGTTGCAGTGACAAAACAAGTCCAGGCAGCCAGACCTATTCAGCTCCACATATCCCACAACATGGCAATGACCCATCTTTAAGACCATTGGACACTGAATGGACCTATCCACCCAGAATCAGGCTTTATGTGCCAGGGTAGTCAAGTCCCTAAATGGAAAATCAAAACGAAAAAGCTGCAGGTGCTGTAAATCAGAAACAAAAACAGAAATTGCTGGAAAAGCTCAGTAGGTCTGGCAGCATCTGTGGAGAGAAATAAGAGTTAATGTTTCAGGTCAAGTGACCTGAAGAGTTCTAAGGGTCACTTGACCCAAAACGTTAACTCTGATTTCTCTCCACAAATGCTGCCAGACTTACTGAGCTTTTCCAGCAATTTCTGTAAATCCATAAATGGTCAAGGGCAGGAGACCTGACAGGCAACGCTCACCTGGTTTGACCCTGCCCAGTGGAGGTGGCTTGCCTGGGCTTGGTTGGTGTGTGAAGGTGAGGTACGGTTTAAGATAATCTAGTCTAGCAGAGCAGTGAGCCAAACTGTGAGAGATGCTACCCTCTATATATCCTGTGTCTCCTTCGAATCACAAAAAGCAGGGGACATGTTAGCATTCAGTACAAAGGAATTGGGGCTGAGAGCGAAGAAATCTTTCGACTGTTATGTACAGTTATGGCGAGATCACAGCTGAAGTAAACCCAGTGTGCGGTTTTGGTCACCTCGCATCAGGAAAGACAAAGGAAATACTTGCCATAGAGAGGTTAACTGTAGTTCAATAGACAGGTCCATCGTCTTGTCCTGTGAGGAAGGATTGAATAGACTAGAGCTATTGACACAGAATGAGAAGTGTTCCGATTGACAGATTAGATGCTGAGGAAGGTGTGATGGTGGTGTCATGGTCATGTCACTGGACCAACAATCTGGAGCCCCAGCCTAATGGTCTGAGGACATAGAATCCCTACAGTGTGGAAGCAGGCCATTTGGGCCATCAAGTCCACACCAACCCTCCAAAGAGCATCTCACCCAGACCCACTCCCATTATCCCCACAACACTGCTTTTCCCATCGTTAATTCATCTAACCTACACATCCCTGGACATTAGGGGCAACTTACCACAGCCAATTCACCTAACCTGCACATCTTTGGACTGAGGGAGAAAACTGGAGCACCCAGAGGAAACCCACACAGACGCAGGGAGAATGTGCAAACTCTACACACTCAGTCACCCAAGGGTGGAATCGAACCCGGGTCTTTGGCGCTGTGAGGCAGCAGTGCTAACCACTGAGCCACCGTGCTGCATGGAATCAAAATCGCCATAGCAGCTGGTGAAATTTACGTTCAATTAGTAAATCTGGAATTGAAAGTTTATTTCAATGATGCCGACCATGAAACTAACATTGATTGTGATAACAAACACCCATCTGATTCACTAATGCCCTTGAGGGAAGGAAATTTGCCATCCTTACCTGGTCTGGAGCACAGGTAACTCCACACTCACAGTAATGTAGCTGTCTCTTAACTGCCCTTTGAAATGACCGAGTGAGCCATTCAGCTCAAGGGCAATTAGAGATAGGCAATAAAATGCTGGCCTTGTCACATCTCATGAAAGAAAAAGAAGTTGCCTCTGACTGGGGAATCTAGAACACTGAGGCATTGTCAGGATAAGAAGCTAATCAATTCCGACTGAGATCAGGGGAAATTTCTTCATTCTTGAATCTTTACAATTCTCTGCTCCAGACAGTTGTTGATGCTCCATCATTGACAACATTCAGGACAGAGGTTGACGGGTTTTTGCACGGTAAGGTTATCAGGGATGTAGGGACAGTGAAAAAGGTTATGAGGTGGAAAATCAGCTGGGATTGTGAATGGTAGAGCAGCCTCAAGGGGCTGAAGGGCTGACTCCAGCCCCAATATCTTACCATGTTAAATGTTTCAGGATTAAAATGTGCAAAAGATATTTTGAGTGGCTACAAAAACAGAAGTTGCTGGAAAAGCTCAGCAGGTCTGGCAGCATCTGTGGAGAAAAACATCAGAGTTAACGTTTCGGGTCTGGTGGCCTTTCCTCAGAAGGTTCTGGTTTTATTCCTGGTTTACAGCATCCACAGTTCTTTCGGTTTTATTTTGAATGGCCAGACTGCCATTCTACCAAACAGATTGTTCTTTGCATGTAAAATAACAGGAACAAAAGTGGGTGGGGTTCCTGCACAACCGGCAAAGTTAAATTTCATCCCTGAATAATCTCCCTCCCTGCCCCCATGTTTTTGACACCACCTATGATTTCCAGCATTGATAATGACCTATTGGATAACAACAATCCTTTCAGACAGCAATGGAGCAGCACTGCTATCGATATCAGCCTCCAGGTGTTTAAAGCAAGGCCCTGTACAGACCCTGTGGAACTGCAGACTGGCATTCCAGCCTTCATCACTCCTGACAAATGCACAACCATCTTGTTATTCACCTCACTGCTACTTCTGAACTCTCCCTAAAAATAGATAATTGTATTGAATGTGTGACCACATTCCTTTTCATGTCATAAAAAAAGTACAAATTCCTTTTGTTCCTGTTCTTCTTCATTCCAGTCAGCGTAACAGGGGAAAGTTCTTGTGCTTTCTTCATCAATGTCGATCCTTGGGTAGCATTCTCATTGATGGCTTAAGGAGGTTGTGGGTTCAAGTCCCATTCAGATACTTGAACACATTAACCTGCCTATGGGAGCACAGCATTGTTGGAGGGCCAGTACTGAGGGAGTGGATCATTGTCAGAGGGTCAGTGCTGAGGGAGTGGAGCACTGTCAGAAGGTCAGTACTGAGGGAGTGTGCGGTGTCAGAGGGTCAGTGCTGAGGGAGTGGAGCACTGTCGGAGGGTCAG
>JAHRHZ010000135.1:2310998-2348326 GCA_024137785.1 Ginglymostoma cirratum
GGAGTGCGCACTGTCGGAGGGTCAGTGCTGAGGGAGTGCGCAGTGTCACAGGGGGAACTCTGAGGGAGTGTTGCATTGTTGGAGATGCTGCTTTTTGAATGAACTATTGAACTGAGGTCCGTCTGGTCTCTGAAATGGAGGCATGTTGGTCTCGAAACACAAATTTTGTCTCTGTAACCACAGATGCTGCCAGAATTACTGAGTTTCTTCAGCATTCTCTTTTTTTTATTATAAAAGAGTTCATGGCCATGATTTCAAAGAAGAATAAGGATGTTCTCCCTGTTGTACATTGGCCAATTCTTATCCCTCAGCTAACGTCACTGAAAATAAATTATCTGACCAACATTTCACTGCTTTCTGTGAGGTTGCTGTGTGCTAATTGGGTGTCAAGTTTCCTATCTTATAACAGTAAGTATACCGTAAAAATCCCACAGTTGTGAAAGGTGCAAGGTAGGTTCTGTTCAGTCCTCCTTCGTTGTACTGTGTGTTACTGAAACAGTGATGCTCACTTTGTAATCGCCTGTTACGCAAGCAGCCACAATTGACTACATAGAAAACAACTACATACGTCACCAGAAAGAAGTGACGCACGCTTACAAAAGGAACGCGAGAGTTTCAGTTAAATTTTAGTCAGATCCAGGAATGTTGTAAAAGACACACCTCTATGACACAGATCCACTAGAGATACTAAGAAGGTTGGGCAGATGGAATTATCTGCTTAAAATAGATGAGGAACAATTGAGAAATCTAGATTTACATCTAGTGCGTATCGCATTCCTCTTAGGGTGTTTGTGGCGCAGTGTTAGTGTCCCTATGTCTGAGCCAGGGGGCCAGGCTCAAGTCCTTCCCTCACCAGAAGTGTGTGATAACATCTCCAAACGGGTTGATTAGAAAACTTTAATTTATTTATTTTTGTCACAAGTACCTAAGTACAGTGAAAAGTTCTGTTTTGCAAGCAGTATAGGCAGATCATGACATACAAAGAGACAAAGATCAAAGGGTACTTAGACAGAATGAGGCACTGAAGGTTATGGCTGCACAGGAGGTGCACAAAAAGCAAGATCAACATTAGATTTGAAATTTGAGAGATCTATTCAGCAGTCTAATAACTGCAGGGAAGAAGTTGTTCTTGAACCTGTTCGTGTGTTCAAGCTTTTGTATCTTCTGCCTGATGGAAGAGGTTGGAAGAGATTATAACCTAGATGGGAGGGGTCTTTGATAATGTTGGTTGCCTTTCCATGTCAATGAAAAGTGTCGATGGAATCCATGGAAGGAAGGTTGGCTTGCATTATGGACTGGGCTATGTTCACAACTTTCTGTGGTTTCTTTCGGTCCTGGACAGAGCAGTTGTCGTACCAAGCTGTGATGTATCCAGATAGAATGCTTTCTATGGTGCATCTGTAAGAATTGGTGAGGGTCCTTATGGACATGCCGAATTTCCTTAGACTCCTGAGGAAGAGGAGGCTTTGTTGTGCCTTCATGACCATCGTATCAATGTGGATGGACCAGCACAGATTGTTGGTGATCGTCTCTCCGAGGGATTTGATGCTCTCAACCATTTCCACCTCAGCTCCATTGATGTAGACAGGGGTGTGGCCTCCTCCTTGATTCCTGAAGTCAATGACCAGCGCTTGAGTTTTGCTGATGTTGGGGGAGATATTGTTATCTTTACACAACACCACCAAGCATTCTGTCTCTTTCCTGTATTTTGTTTCATCATTGTTTGATATCCAGCCTACAATGGTTTGTCATCAACGAACCTGTAGATGGCATTCAGATAAAATTTGGCCAAACATTGATGAGTTTATAAGGAGTATGGTAGGGAGCTGAGTATGCAGCCTTGCGGGGCGCCAGCCTTGAGGATTATCCTGGAGGAGGTGCTGTTGCCTATTTTAACTGATTGTGATCAGTCGGTCAGGAAGTCAAGGATCCAGTTGCAGAGGCTGAAAAGAGATTTAGGTCTTGGAATTTGGAGATTAGTTTGGTTGGGATTATAGTGTTGAAGGCGGAGCTGTAGTCAATGAGTAGAAGCCTGACGTAGGTGTCCTTATTATCCAGATGTTCCAGGGATGATTGTATAGCTGGGGAAATGGCTAGGGAAATACATATCTAACTCCTTTTCCATGGATATCAGTTTTTAAAAAATTGTTCATAGGATGTTGGTGTTGCTGGTAACACCTGCATTTATTGCCCTTCCTAACTGTCCTTGAGTTGCATGGCTTGCTATTCATTTCAGAAGTCAGTTAAGAGCCAAGCACATTTTTGGGTCTAGAGTCAGATGAAGGTCAGAGCAGGTAAGGTGACAGATTTCTTTCCTTAAAGGGTTTGAGGGAATCAGATTGGGCTTTTTATGACAAGTGATCTTAGTTACATGGTCACTAATATGCCAGTGTTTAATTCCAGACTTTACTGAATTGAAATGTTGCTTTCTATGATGGTGTGATTCAAACCTACATCCCCAGGACATTGTTTGGGGTTTTGAACAACTAACCCAGTGACACTATCACTATAGTAACCCTTCATGGACCACAGTGTCATCGAGTCACACAGCATGGAAACAGACCCTTTGGTCCAACCAGTCCATGCCGACCAAGTTTCCCAAACTAAATTAATGCTACTTGTTTGCGTTTGGCTCATATCCCTGCAAACCTTTCCGAGCTGTCTTTACTCAGAGAGTGGTAAGGGCGTGGAATGCCCTGCCTGCCAATGTAGTTAACTCAGCCACATTAGGGGCATTTAAACAGTCCTTGGATAAGCATATGGATGATGATGGGATAGTGTAGGGGGATGGGCTTAGATTAGTTCACAGGGCGGCGCAACATCGAGGGCCGAAGGGCCTGTTCTGCGCTGTATTGTTCTATGTTCTATGTTCTGTCTCAATGCCTTTTAAATGTTGTAACTACACGTCGAAGCATGTTTGATTCTGAACCAAACTTTCAATAGGAACTGAATAATAATTGTAGAGAAAAGACTGAAGGTGAGTGTGAAGTGATGAATCGCACACAGGAGAGAACCACACCAGACATGTTGAAACAATCTGCAGCATTTATATCAGAGATAAAAGGTACTGCAGATGCTGGAGAATCCGAGATAACAAGGTGTGGAGCTGGATGAACACAGCAGGCCAAGCAGCATCTTAGGAGCAGGAAAGCTTGACGTTTCGGGCCTAGACCCTTCATCAGAAATGGGGGAGGGGATGACCGTTCAGAAATAAATAGGGAGAGAGGGGGAGGCGGATAGAAGATGGATAGAGGAGAGGATAGGTGGAGAGGAGACAGACAAGTCAAAGAGGCGAGGATGGAACCAGTAAAGGTGAGTGTAGGTGGGGAGGTAGGGAGGAAATAGGTCAGTCCAGGGAGGACGGACAGGTCAAGGGGGCGGGATAAGGTTAGTAGATAGGAGATGGGGGTGCGGCTTGAGGTGGAAGGAGGGGATAGGTGAGAGGAAGAACAGGTTAGCGAGGTGGGGACGAGCTGGGCTGGTTTTGTGATGCGGTCGGGGGAGGGGAGATTTTGAAGCTTGTGAAATCCACATTGATGCCATTGGGCTGCAGGGTTCCCAGGCTGAATATGATTTGCTGTTCCTGCAGCCTTCGGGTGGCATCATTGTGGCGTTGCAGGAGGCCCAGGATGGACATGTCATCTGAGGAATGGGAGGGGGAGTTGAAATGGTTCGCGACTGGGAGGTGCAGTTGTTTGTTGCAAACTGAGCGCAGGTGTTCTGCAAAGCAGTCCCCAAGCCTCCGCTTGGTTTCCCCAATGTAGAGGAAGCCACAATGGGTACAGTGGATGCAGCATACCACATTGGCAGATGTGCAGGTGAACATCTGCTTGATGTAGAAAGTCTTCTTGGGGCCTGGGATTGGGGTGAGGGAGGAGGTGTGGGGGCAGGTGTAGCACTTCCTGCGGTTGCAGGGAAACGTGCCGGGTGTGGTGAGGCTGGAGGGGAGTGTGGAGCGGACAAGGGAGTCACGGAGAGAGTGGTCCCTCCGAAAAGCAGACAAGGGTGGGGAGGGAAAAATGTCTTTGGTGGTGGGGTCGGATTGCAGATGGCGGAAGTGTCGGAGGATGATGCGTTGGTTCCGGAGGTTGGTGGGGTGGTATGTGAGGACGAGGGGGATTCTTTTTTGGTTGTTATTCCACATATCTCTCCACTTCATCATGTCAATATATCCGTCCTATTACTTTCTCCCTCATGTTCATTACAGACAACTTCCATTTTCATTCATTAAAACCAATGATATTTTTAACACACCAGTTTTGTTTTCTGGGAAACTCCTGGAGAGATGCCCTGGAGCAGAGATGACTGACCTCCCACTTCAACAATCATCTCCCTTTGTGTCAGGTACAACTACAGCCAGCGGAGAGTTCATTCCTAATTCCCATTGACTCCGGTTTTGAAAGGCTGCTCGATGCCACACTCAGTCAAATGTGGGCTTGATGTGAAGGGCTGTCACTCTCATGTCACCTCTGGAATTCAGCTCTTTGGCCCATGTTTGAACCAAGGCTGTAATAAGGTCAGGAGTTAAGCAGCCCTGGTGGAACCCAACTGAAGAACACTCCAAACTTGTATCACTGAGTTTTGTTTTAGTTAACTTGTGAGATGTGGACATCGCTGCCTGGGCCAGCATTTATTGCCTATTCATGTTTGCCCCTGGAGAGGGTGGTGGTGAGCTACCCTCTCAAACTGCTGAAGTTCACATGCTGCAGGCAGACCTACTGGGTGAGGGTGGGGGAGCTCCAGGAGTTTGACCCAGCAAGACTGAAGGACAGACAATATATTTCCAAGTCAGGATGACATGTGGCTTGGAGGGGAAATTGGAGTTGCTGGTGTTCCCATGAATCTGTTGCCCCTGTTCTCCCACACCCCCACAGATGGCAGTGGTTGTGGGTCAGGAAAGTGCCATCCAAGGAAACTTATGGAATTTGTGCAGAGCATCTTGTCGATGGCAATTATTTTGAAAAGCTTCTACAGATATATGACCCACCTCTGCAGCAGGTGGAACTTGACCCAGGCCTTCTGGTCCAGAGGTAGGGACACTACCACTGTGCCTCAAGAAAGTATTTCTTGCAGACGGTACCCACTATGGCCATTGTTGGAGGGAGCGAATGTAGAAGTGGTGAATAGGGTTTTGAATCAAGAGAGCTGCTTTATTGCGGTGTCGAGCTCCTTCAATGTTGTTGGAGCTGCACCATCTAGAACACAGTGAGTACTCCATGGCTGTCTTTGGTTTATGGCTCCTAGTTTTGTTCACACAACAGGTGTCTTTTACAACACTGCTTGAAAGATCTTGAGAACAATCATATTCTGTGGAACCTATCCAATATAGCATCTCCTATTAGCTGCCAAATGGAGTCTGCAGTCCACACGCCAAGTTCATAAAGTGCTGGATGTGGGACATGTCCTGATGACCACTCCTGCTCCTTATTGTTATATCCCACCACTACCGGTAAATGGCACTAGGTAAAGGTTCGCTGTCACTAATCTTCCTTTATCTTTGCTGTTTTTTGTATTCATTCACAGGATGTGGGCATCACTGGCTAGACCAGCATTTATTGCCCATCCTCAATTGCCCAGACGGCAGTTGAGAGTTTACCACAATAGGCCAGACCAGGTAAGGATGGCAGTTTCCTTCCCTGAAGGACATTAATGAACCAGATGGACCTTTCCTGACAACCAACAATGATTTCGTGGTCATAAGAACAAAAAAAAAATATAGAACAGGAACAGGCCCTTTGGCCCTCCAAGCCTGCGCCACCACATTTTGCCCTTCCATACTAAAACTGTCTTCACTTACAGGATCCGTATCCATCTATTCTCTTCCTGTTCATGTATTCATCCAGGTGCTCCCTGAACGCTGCTATTGTGTCTGCTTCCACCACCTCCTCTGGCAGCGCGTTCCAGGCATCTCCACCCTTTATGTGAAAAACTTGCCTTGCACATTTCTTGAACCTGTGTCCCCTAGCAATTGACCCCTCCACCCTGGGAAAAAGCCTCATACTTTTCACTCTATCCATGCCATTCACTATCTTACAAATTATCAGCTTCCTGCATTCCAATGAAAACAAACCCAGTCTAAACAATCATTCTTCACAGCTAAAATCCCCCATACCAGGCAACATTTTGGTAACAAATTGGTAACAAAAAGGTAAACCTTTTCTTCACCCCCTCCAAAGCATCCATATCCTGATTTTTAATGACTTCAAATTCCGCCATCTGCCATGGTGGGACCCGAACCCAGGTCCCCAGAGCATTACCCGAGTCTCTAAGTTCAGAAAGGCTGCATGCCACCACCTTTACAAGGGCAACTAGGGATGAGCAATCAATGCTGGCCCAGCCTACGACGTTCATATCCCACAAGTGAATCAAAAAAAACACCTGCACCTCTCCATTGGCAGTGGAGGGCAGTACCATAAGTCTCAGTTGACCTTTGGTTTGGGTCGTGGCACAAAAGTTATAACTTGTGTTTAGTGTTTGACGGCCAGGGTTCCTCCAGGCTAGTTGGGAAAATGATTGCAGTCCCCAGATAAAAGCCATGAATCAACAGCTTATAATTGTTTATCTGTAGCTAGAATCTATTTATTTGTAATAACCAGTTATTCTGCTTAAACCTTGAAATGCAGATAGAGGTTATTCAGTCCATCAAGTCTTCATTGGCCTTCCGAAGAGTATCCCACCCAGACCCACCCCACCCCCATAAGCCCACATTTCCATGGTTAATCAATCTAACCTGTACACCCCTGGACACAATGGAGAATTTAGCATGGCCAATCCACCCATCCTGCATATCTTTGGACTGTGGGAGGAAACCAGAGCACCCAGCAGAAACCCACGCAGACTCGGGGAGAATGTGCAAACTCCACACAGACAGTCGCCCGAGGCTGGAATCAAACCCAGGTTCCGGGCGCTGTGAGGCAACAGTGCTAACCACTGTACCGCCCCACTCCTGCATTAGTATAAAAATCTGACTGAATCCTTTCCTTACCAATTGTAATTGTCACAGCATCATTCAGTTTGAACAGGATACCTCAGGATGCATATGTTAGCCTTCACAGGGATGTATTGCAAATTTACTTAGACTATATCTTATTGCAGCAAGATATGACCTGCCACCGTCTTGAAGATGGTGCACAATGTTCTTGAGGTGTAGCTGAAATGAAAGGAGCAAATGTTCAAGTTGCAGTGATGAAGGAGCTGCTTTGTCCTTGATGGTGTCAAGCTGCTTTTTTATTCTTTCAGATATGAACCTTGCTGGCTAAGCAAGCATTTGTTACCAATCCCAGATTGCCCTTGAGAAGGTAGAACTGGGAAGGTATCACATATCTTTGAACCACTGCAGTCTAGCTGGTATCTACTACAATTTAGCACAAATGATTGGCTTACTAGACCAACGGTCAACTGCATTGCCATGAGTCTGGAGTCAAATGTAGGCCAGACTGGGTAGGATGGCAGATTTCCTTCCCTAGCGAATATTAATGAATGAATTGTGTATTCAGCAACTCATCAACTTAGAAACCGTCACCATGTTAAATGGGACAGACTTCAAACTTGCGGCTCAAAACTGGGCATCTATAAGGTGTTAGAGATAAAAGGTACTGCAGATGCTGGAGAATCCGAGATAACAAGCGTGGAGCTGGATGAACACAGCAGGCCAAGCAGCATCATAGGAGCAGGAAAGCTTGACATTTCGGGCCTAGACCCTTCATCAGAAATGGGGGAGGGGAAGAGGGTTCTGAAATAAATAGGGAGAGAGGGGGAGGCAGATAGAGGATGGACAGAGGAGAGGATAGGTGGAGAGGAGGCAGACAAGTCGAAGAGGCAGGGATGGAGCCAGTAAAGGTGAGTGTAGGTAGGGGGTGTGGAGGAGATAGGTCAGTCCAGGGAGGACGGACAGGTCAAGGGGGCGGGATGAGGTTAGTAGATAGGGGATGGGGGTGTGGCTTGAGGTGAGAGGAAAAACAGGTTAGGGAGGTGGAGATGAGCTGGGCTGGTTTTGGGATGCAGTTGGGGGAGGGAAGATTTTGAAGCTTGTGAAATCCACATTGATACCATTGGGCTGCAGTGTTCCCAGGCTGAATATGATTTGCTGTTCCTGCAGCCTTCGGGTGGCATCACTGTGGCATTGTAGGAGGCCCAGGATGGACATGTCATTTGAGGAATGGGAGGGGGAGTTGAAATGGTTCGCGACTGGGAGGTGCAGTTGTTTGTTGCGAACTGAGCGCAGGTGTTCTGCAAAGCGGTCCCCAAGCCTCCGCTTGGTTTCCCCGATGTAGAGGAAGCCACAACGGGTACAGCGGATGCAGTATACCACATTGGCAGATGTGCAGGTCCACCATCTACAAAGCATAAGTCAGGAGTGTGATGAAATACTCCCCACTTGCCTGGATAAGTGCAGCCCAACAACACTCAAGAAGCTTGACACCATCCAGGACAACGCAGCCCACTTGTTTAGCACCATATCCACAAGCTCCCATTCCCTCCACCACTGATGCTCAGTAGCAGCAGTGTGTACTACCTACAAGATGCACTGCAGAAATTTACCAAAGGTCCTCAGGCAGCACCTTCCAAACCCATGTCCACTTCCGTCCAGAAGGACAAGGGCAGCAGACATATGGAAATACCACCACCTCCAAGTTCCCCTCCAAGCCACTCACTGTCCTGACTTGGAAATATGTCGCTGTTCCTTCACTGTCGCTGGGTCAAAATCCTGGAATTCTCTCCCTGATAGCATTGTGAGTCAACCCACAGCTGGAGAACTGCTGTGGTTCAAGAAGGCAGCTCATCACCGCTAGGGATGGACAAGAAATGCTGGCCAGCCAGCGATGCCCACATCCCAAAAGTGAATAGAAAAAAAAAATAGTCTACAGTCAAAATACAAAAAAAAGTACAGTCTTTAAAACATTATGACAGCGTGTAAAAAAGGCAGTACATTAGTAATGAGTGACTTTGATCTTCACGTAGGTTGGGAGATAGTGACTGTAATGAAGTCAGCCAGCTGGACCTCCTGGAATATGAGTTCCCTGATTGGGGCTGTTAATCTGGTCAGTAAGGGAGCCCTGGCTGGCATAGTAAAAGGGAGCTGTCAGAGATGCTGACATTCTGGTAACTGACTTTGAATGAGGTAGTGCTAAAGACAAGGACTGTTCATGTGTAAATAAAGGTAGCCCTGATGTGGAAGGCAATGGCCTCATGTCATTAGACTCTTCATCCAGTAATGCAGCTCACGTCCTGGGAACCTGGGTTCAAATCCTGCCATAGCAGATTGTGGAATTGGAATTCAATGAAAAAAACTGGAACATAGAGTTTAATGATAACCAGGAGATAATTGTCGTTTATTGGAAAAACCCATCTGGTTCCCTTTAGGGAAGAAGTACTGCTATTCTTACCTGTTCTGAGCTACATGAGACTCCAGACCCATAGCAATGTGGTTGACTCTTAACTGCCCTCTGGGCAATTAGGGATGGGCAATAAATACTGGCTTAGCCAGAGCTGCCCGCATCCCATGAGTGAATATTAAAAAAGGTGCCAGTGTTGGACTGGGGTGGACAAAGTCAGAAGTCACATGACACCAAGTTAAAGTGATTTTCTGAAGAAGAGTCTAGGCCCGAAACGTCAGCTTTCCTGCTCCTCTGATGCTGCTTGGCCTGCTGTGTTCATCTAGCTCTACACCTTGTTATCTCAGATTCTCCAGCATCTGCAGCTCCTCCTATCTCTAGGTTAAAGTCCAACAGGTTTATTTGAAATCACAAGCTTTTGGAGCGCTGCTCCTTCGTCAGGTGAAGTGCTTCGTTGCTAAATGTAGGGACATACAAGGCATTAGTCAGACCACATCTGGAGCACTGAGAGTAGTTGTGGACTCCTTATCTCAGCAAAAATAGACTAGCATTGGAGGCAGTCCAGAGAAGGTTCACTGGACTGATACCAAGTGCGGAAGGACTGTCTTATGAAGAGAGGTTGAGTGGACTCGGACCATACTCATTGAATTATACAAGAATGAGAGGCAACCTTATTGAAACATACAAGATTCTTAGAGGACTTGACAGGGTAGATGTGGAAATATTGTTTCCCCTTGTAAGAGAGTCTAGGACCAGAGGATATAATCTCAAAATAATGATTCAGACATTTAAAACAGAGATAAAGAATCATTGAGTCATACAGCACAGAAACAGACCCTTCAGTCCAATTTGGCCTTGCTGACCAGGTATCCCAAACTTAACTAGTTCCCATTTGCTTGCACTTGGTCCAAATCCCTCTGAACCTCTCCTATTCATGTACCCGTGCAAATATCTTTTAAATATTGTAATTGTACCTTCCTCTTCCACTTTCTCTGGCATCTCATTCCATACACGCACCTTCCTCTATGTGAAATGATTGCCCTCAGGTCCCTTTTAAATCTTTCCCCTCTTACTTTAAACCTTCTCATTTTGGATTTCCCTACCCTGGTGAAAAGATCATGGCTATTCACCTTATCTATGCCCCTCTTGAATTTATAAATCTCCATAAGGTCACCCCTCAGCCGTCTATACTCCAGTGAAAATGTCCCAGCCTATCCAGCCTTTCCTTATAACTCAAACCCTCCGGACCTGGCAACTTCCTCGTAAATTAATTTTCTGTATCCTTTCTAGTTTAACAACGTCCTTCCTATGGCAGGGCAACCAGAATTGTTCCAAAAGTGGCCACACCAATGTCTTGTACAGCTATAACATGATGTCCCATCTCCTATACCCATTGCTCTGACCAATGAAGGCAAGCATGCCAAATGCTTTCTTCACCCTGTCACCACTTTCAAGGAACTATGAGCCTGTACTTCTCGGTCCCTCTGTTCAACAACACTGCCCAGGGTCCTACCAATAACTGTATAAATTCTGCCCTGGCTTGCCTTACCAATATGCAACACCTCACATTTATCTAAATTAAAATTCCATCTGCCACTTCTCAGCCCATTGGCCTATCTGATCAAGATCCCTTTGTAATATTAGATAACCTTCTTCACTGTCCACTATACCACCAATTTTGGTGTCATCTATACACTTACTAACCGTACCTTCTGTATTCTCAACCAAATCGTTGATATAAATGACAAACAACAGTGGACTCAGAACCGATCCTTGTGGCACGTCACTGGTCACAGGAATCTCTTCTCTCAAAGGGTAGTGAATCTGTGAAATTCTTTACTATTTTGGGCTTTTGAGGCTTGGTCATGAAGTATGTTCAAAGCTGAGATAGACAGAATTTTATTCAGTAAGGGACTCAGGGATGGGGCAAAGGCAGGAAAGTGGGATCGAGGAATATCAGATCAGCCATGATGTGATTGAATGGCAGACCAGTCTCGATGGGCCCAATGGCTTAATTTTGTTCCTACATCTTACGGCCTTATGATCTTAGGTTACTTCTCAGTCTTTTAAATACCCGTAGATACAGATCCACCCTGTCCAATCTTTCCTCATAAAAGTGCCCCCAATCTCAGCATCAGTCGAGTGAAACCTGTTTAAACTGCATCTGACGCATATATATCGTACCTAAAATAAAGAAATCAAAAGTGTACACAGTATTCCAGCTGCAGTTTCGGCAAGCATTCAGTTTAACTACAGCAAAATGTGCCGTCTTTTACATTCTATTTCCCTTGGAATAAATGGCAATGTCTTGTTTGTCTTTCTAATTACATACTGCATTTGCAATTCTTTTTTGTGTTTTGTGCACCAGACAGCCAGTTCCCTTTGTACACAGACTTCTGTAACTTATCTCCATTGAAATAATATGCTGCTTCTGTTTCTCCTGTCTAAATGGGTAAGTTCACACTTTCTCACATTATACTCTGCCTGCTAAATTTATGCCCACTCTCTTACCTTAACTATATCCCTTCGTTGCCTCCTTATGCACTCTTCACAACTTAATCTGCTAGCTTTGTGTCATGAGCAAATTTAGCAGCCATACATTTGGTTTCTGGAGAGATTCATGTCCCTGTTTGGGCCAGGTGATCTGGCCTCAAGTTAGACCTGCCCCAGCCATGTGTCAGACCATACATGAACAGGTTAATTAAAAATATGTATCTTTGGTTCCTTCATCCATGTCATTTATGTAAATAATTCAGGCCCAGCATCAACCATAAGAAATAGGAACAGGAGTAGGTCATTCTGCCCCTCAGGCCTATTCTGCCATTCTAAAGGATAATGGCTGTTCCAGTCTTCCTCATTTTTACTTTCCTGTCCTTTCCCCATAAGGTTCCAAAATGGTAGGCTCATTCAGAAAGTAAGGAGGCATGGGATTCGGGGAAATTTGGCTGTCTGGATACAAAACTGGCTGTCCAATAGAAGACAGAGGGTGGTAGTAGATGGAAAATCTTCAGCCTGGAGCTCGGTGACCAGTCGCGTGCCGCAGGAATCTGTTCTGGGACCTCTGCTCTTTGTGATCTTTATAAATGGCTTGGATAAGGAAGTGGAAGGGTAGGTTAGTAAGTTTGCCAATGACACGAAGGTTGGTGGATTTGTGGAGGTCTATTGTAGGTTGCAACAGGACATTGACAGGATGCAGAGCTGGGCAAAGAAGTGGCAGATGGAAATCAACCAGAAAAGTGTGAAGTGATTCGTTTTGGAAGGTTGAATTTAAATGCAGAATACAGGGTTAATGGCAGGATTCTCAGCAGTGTGGAGGAACAGAGGGATCTTGGGGTCCACTTCCATAAATCCCTCAAAGTTGCTACCCAAGTTGTTAGGGTTGTAAAGAAGGTGTATGGTGTGTTGGCTTTCATTGGCAGGGAAATTGAGTTTAAGAGCCATGAGGTTATGCTGCAGCTCTATAAAACTCTGGTTAGACCACACGTGGAATATTGTGTTCAGTTCTGGTCACCTCATTACAGGAAAGATGTGGAAACTTTAGAGAGGGTGCAGAGGAGATTTACCAGGATGCTGCCTGGACTGGAGGGCAGGTCTTAAGAGGAAAGGTTGAGGGAGCTAGGGTTTTTTACATTGGAGCGAAGAAGGATGAGAGGTGACTTGATAGAGGTGTACAAGATGATGAGAGGCATCGATAGAGTGGATAGTCAGAGACTTTTTCTCAGGGCGGAAATGACTGTTACGAGGGGACATAATTTTAAGGTGGTTGGAGGATGGTATAGGGGAGATGTCAGAGGTAGGTTCTTCACACGGAGAGTGGTGGGCATGTGGAACGCACTGCTGGCAGTGGTAGTGAACTCAGACAATTTAGAGACTTTTAAACGACTCTTGGATAGGCACATGGAGGATAGTAAAATGTAGGGTATGCAGGGTAGATTGACCTTAGTAGGATAATAGGTTGGCACAACATCGTGGGCCAAAGGGCCTGTACTGTGCTGTACTCTTCTATGTTCTATGCTCATAACCCTCGATTCCCCTATCGATCAAGAAACTATCTCCACCTTAAATATACACAAGTACTTTTAATTGACAAGAAGCTCTCTGTGAAACACAGATAGATAGCTGTCTGTGGCAAGGCATTCTAAAGACTCTAAAGATTCTAAAGACCCTTCTAAGGGCGGGGGGGTGGGTCACCGGCCCCGAAACATTAGCTCTGTTTTTCCCTTCACAGATGCTGCCAGACCTGCTGAGCTTTTCCAGCAACTTTGTTTTTGTTCCTAAAGACTCTACCTTCTAGGAGAAGAAATTCCTCCTCATGTCTTAAATTGGCGCCCCTTTATTCTGAGATTATACCCTCTGATCCTAGATTCTCCCATGAGAGGAAATATCCTCTCAACATTTACCCTGTCAAGTCCCTTAAGAATCCAAGATGTTTCGATAAGATCACCTCTCATTCTTCTAAACACCAGTGAGTAGAGTCCCTGTTTACCCTTTGCTCATAAGACAGTCCCTCCATACTAGGGATCATTCCAGTGAGCCTTCTCTGTGCTGCCTCCAATGAAATGATATATTTCCTTAAACAAGAGACCAAATGTGTTCATAGTACTCCAGATATCGTCTCATCAGCACCTTGTGCAATTTCAGTAAGTCTATTGTAGTGATTGGAACCAGGTGGATCTCATTGACTGTGAGATCCTTAATTGGGATTGTTAACCTGGACCAATCAGGGAGCCATGGCTGACCAATAGAAACAGGAGATGCAGAATCTGCTCAGTTCAGAGACTGACTCTGAGCTGGCTGGCTACAGCCAGTGTAATGCGCACAAGTAAATAAAGTGCGACTTGGCGATGGGACACCAGTCTCTCTGCAGTTATTTCAACTTCCCTACTCTTATACTCCAACCCCCTTTTGAAATAAGGACCAACATCCCATTAACCTCCCTGATTACCTGCTGCCCCTGTGTGCTAGTTTTCTGTGTTCAGTGCTCAAGTGTCCCCGAGTTCCTTTATATTGCAGCTTTCTGCAGTTTTTAACCATTTAAGTAATACCCTGTTCTTCTGTTCTCCCTTTCAAAATGAACAACTTCACATTTCTCCACATTTGATTCCATTCAGCAACTTTTTGCCCATTGACCCATCTCAACCATCCTTGATACCTCTCCCCAACCTGAAAGTGACCCTACCCTCTGTTTCCTGCTCATTGAGCAATTTTCGAACCGAATCTATTTACTAAATAAAAATATGAATAGCATTTTGTCAGTAATTTATCGACTAATATAGGTTTGAGGATGTCCTGAGGGTATTACCCGGAGAGCAGTTAAAACAGGTTACTCACTATCAGACAGTACTTGAGTTGAGACAGATAGTTGGAGTACATTTAAAGGGAACTTTGGTGGAACTGGTCAAAATTAAGAGGAGCTTTGATAGAGTGGGCTGACAGAAAGAGTTTCTAGTGGTGGGAGTGCTGGTTATCAGAGTTCCTAGGTTTAAAATAACTTTCAAAAGAACCAAACAAGAAGGTTTTTTTTGTACAGTGTGTTGTGATCTAGAATGCATTTTCTGAAAGGGTGGTGGAATCAGATTCAATAGGATAAACAATTGAAGGCATAAGGTTGCAGGGAATTGGAGAACAAGCAGGGATTGGAGATAATTGGGAGCTCTATTAAAGAGATGGAACAGGTACAATGAGACAAAAGGATCTCCTCCTGTGTAACACAGGAACAGCTTGTTCAGCCAATCACTTAAATCAGAACTGATTGACACCTTAACTTCATCTTTACTTCATTCAGAAACCTTTAATACTCTTGTCTAATAATAATTTATCAATGTCAATTGTGAAATTTTCATTTGGTGCTCAGCCTCAGCAGCATTTTGGGGGAAGGGACCAGCTCTAACTTTAACCTGAGCCTTGTAATTTAAAACCTTTATCCCAGTAACATTTTGGTGAATCTGCATTGCACTCTGAACGTAGGCTAATATCTCCTTCCTGAGGTCAGGACCCAGAACTGAACTTTGTTACTCCAGATGTAGCAGAGTCTCTACTGCTCCACCTATCATGGTGCTGTGTTCCAACCCCATTGAGATGACAGCCAGCATTTAACTGGACACACTAATCCATAAGATTCTGTATAGTTGTCTGTATAAATGTATTATAATTGAACACGACGACAGTGGATAAAGTTACAAAAATGCTAAATAATCAAGCACCAAATGGAGGGAGGAAAAAAACACAATAATTATCACTAAGGAAAATGTACTAAGCAAACTAAAGACCAAATAAAAACTGAAAGAGTTGTGGATGCTGTAAATCAGGAACAATGTCCCAGGCCCCTACCCAACACACCAGCCTTGTTACCAAATTCCATTACACACCCCTGTTGTTAGTTACTAACAGTCCCCATTAACAACTATTCACCCTCCCAGCCTGATTGTTAGCAACTCCTTTGTCTTTCTTTCTCTTTGGGCTCTATCCTATCGTTTACTCCCTACCCCACCCACCTCCCTATTTTCTCCATATAAACCGACATTTTCCCAGCCGCTATCAGTTCAGAGGAAGGATCACCGGACCCGAAACGTTAACTCTGTTTTTTCCTTCACAGATGCTGCCAGACCTGCTGAGCTTTTCCAGAAAATTTGTTTTTGAAACTAAAGACCAATACATTTGAGGTCCTAGGATATTAAAGGAAGTAGCAATAGAGATAGTGCATGCACTGTAGCAATCTTCCAGAAATCCTTAAACTCTGGAAAATTTCCTGAGGGTTAGTAAACTGCAATTGTTACACCCTTATTCAAAAAGGGAGGGTGATGAAATAACAGGCAACTATCAGCCAATGCAGATTTTTATTCCCATGAAAGGCAGTTCAAACAACGGAATATACCCAATGTTCTTTGTTGAAGCAAAGTACTGCGAAAATTACTGCAAAGGTTTTACCTAATACAGTGCTTACAATCACCAGTGAACCCTTTTACATGGACATATTTGCAGATCAAACCTGGAGAGGCGATCAGCCTGCTCTGTCCCAGCCTTTGGTCAAACAACCTCATTCTCAAGCTAGCTAGCTGCGCTGTGAGGCAAGCTTGCTCTATACTCTTTTCATACAAAGAAGCTCTGCATCCAGTCTGAAGGAATTGATTGGTTGACCTCTTGGAAACATCACAAACGTGTCATCTATTCCAGTCAGTTTAATCAGTTAACTCATTAAGGTTTGCTTGTGTCTCCTTGAAAGGAGGCTTATCTCTCGCTTTTGACGTCGGCTTTGGCTTTCTGTTGTTTTTCACCACTTTTTTGTCCTCCAATCAACCGTGTGATATTCATACAGCACAATTCTATGACAGTCAGAAATCCAGCTGATAGACAGGTTAGGTGAGTGGCAAAACTTGGCAGATAGAATAAAATATGTAGAAATGTGAGCACTTTGGCAAGAGCTGAATATTATTTAAATGGAGATAGACTGCAGAAAGCTACAGCACAAAGGAATTCGGAAGTCCTCATCCATGGTCACAAAAAGCCATCATCCAACTTCAGCAGAAAAGGCAATGGAATGTTGGCCTTTATTTCAAAGGGAACGGAGTATAAAAGTAGCGAGGTTTTGCTAAAACTATGCAAAGACAGTCAGACCACAACTGAAATACTGTGAACAGTTACAGTCCCTTTATATAAGGAAAGATATACCGGCCTTGTCGACAATCCAGAGACGGTTCACCTGACTGATCCTGGGTATGGAGGGATTTGATTATGAGAGGTTCAGTACATTCATTTTGTATTAATTGGCTTTTAGAAGCATGAGAGGTGACCTTATTGAAATGTGTAAGATTCTTAGGGAGCATGAGAGGGTAGATGCTTCCCCTATGGGAGAATATAGGGCCAAAGGGCATAATCTCAGACTAAGAGGTGGCCCAGTTAATACATAAATGTAGAGGAATATGTCCTCTCAGAAGGTAGTGTATCTGTGGAATTCTTTACTGCAGAAAGCTGTGGAACCTGGGCTATTAAATATATTCAAGGCTGAAATTGACAGCTTTTTAATCAGTGATGGAATCGAGTGTTACGGGGAAAAGGGAGTGAAGCAGAGTTGAGCAGATTCAGATCATCCACAATCTCATTAAATGGCAGAGAGAGTTCGATGGGCTGAACGCTGAACTCCATTGTCTGTGGAATTAGGTAATGAAGAATGGGACGAGGGCTGAATGTAGGATAAACACCAACATGCGCTGGCTGGGCCAAATGGCCTCTGTCTGTGTTATACATTTTAAACAATTCAGTGTAAAATCTTAGACTATGCCGACATTGCTAACAACCATGGATCTGTTCCTCCTGTACAGGCCAGTGTGACTCTAAACTGCGGGAGCTTGGAGAACAATGTCAGGACCCAGGAAGCTGTTGACCCCCAGCCCCCATCCGAGACCACAGCGCCTGCACCTGAGGCACTGCCTTCCCGAGGCACCTGGAGTGGGAAGCATGAGTTCTTGCTGTCCTGTATTGGATACTGCGTGGGACTGGGTAATGTCTGGAGGTTCCCCTATCTCTGCTATCGCAATGGAGGAGGTAGGAACCAGCATTCCTTCTGAATAATAGTGGCCGACATCTTTCACTGTCTCGACTCCTTTCTGCTCAGTGTCTCAGCAGTACTCACCACCGGGCTACGGCCAAATCTCACACTGTCCCGTCCTCTTCATGCTGTTGGGTCTGGACTATGCGGTTCAGACTCAAAGAATAAAGAACAGTACAGCACAGGAACAGGCCTTTTGGCCCTCCAAGTTTGCGCTGACATATTTTGCCCTTCCATACTAAAACTGTCTTCACTTACAGGATCCGTATCCTTCTATTCCCTTCCTATTCATGTATTCATCCAGGTGCTTCTTGAATGCTGCTATTGTCTGCTTCCACCACCTCCTCTGGCAGCGCATTCCAGGCACTCACCACCCTTTGTGTGAAAAACTTGCCTCACACATCTCTTTTAAACTTTCCCTCTCACACCTTGAACCTGTGCCCCCTCGTAATTGACCCCTCCACCCTGTAAAAAAGCCTCATACTTCCCACTCTAGCCATGCCATTCACAATCTTATAAGGCCATAAGATATAGGAGTAGAAATTAGGGCATTCGGCCCATCGTGTCTGCTCCACCATTCAATCATGGCTGATACGTTTCTCAACCCCATTCTCCTGATTTCTCCCAGTAATCCTTGATCCCCTTGATAATCCAGAACGTATCTGTCTCAGTCTTAAATTTACTCAATGTCCTGGCCTCCACAGCCTTCTGTGGCAGTGAATTCCATAGATTCACCACTCTCTGGAGGAAGAAGTTTCTCCTTATGTCCATTCTAAAAGGTCTTCCCTTTACTCTAAGGCTGTCCCTGCGGGTCCTAGTTTCTCCTATCAATCGAAGCATCTTCCCAACATCCACTCTGTCCAGGCCATTCAGTATTCTGTAAGTTTCAATTAGATCCCCCCTCATCCTTCTAAACTCCAATGAGTATAGCCCCAGAGTCCTCAAACGTTCCTCCTATGTTAAGCTTTCCATTCCTGGGACCATTCTCGTGAACCTCCTCTGAATCTGCTCCAGGGCCAGTACATCTTTCCCGAGATATGGGGCCCAAAACTGCACATAAACTTCTATCAGGTCACCCCTCAACCTCCTGCTTTCTAGTGAATACAAACGCAGTCTATCCAATCTTTCTTCATAGCTAAAATCTCCCATACTAGGCAGCATCCTGGTAAATCTTTTCTATACCCTCTCCAAAGCTTCCACATCCTTCTGGTGGTGTGGTGACCAGAACTATACACAATATTCCAAGTATGGCCGAACTAAAATTCTACAAAGCTGCAGCATAACTTGCCTATCCTTATATTTAATGCCCCTTGCAATGAAGGCCAGCATACCATAAGCCTTTTTTACTACCTTATCTACCTGCGCTGCCACCTTTAGTGATCTGTGGACCTGCACACCCAGATCCCTCTGCATATGAATACTTCCAAGAGTTCTGCCATTCCTTGTATAATTTCCACCTGTACTTGACCTTCCAAAATGCATCACCTCACATTTGTTTAGATTAAACTCCATCTGCCATTTTTCTGCCCATGCTTCCAATTGATCTATATCCTGCTGTACCCTCTGACAATCCTCCTCACCATCTGCAACTCCACTCATCTTTGTATCGTCTGCAAACTTAATAATTAGACCAGCCATGTTTTCCTCCAAATCATTTATGTAGACTACGAACAGCAGAGATCCCAGCACTGATGGCTGTGGAACACCACTAGTCACAAACCTCCATTCTGAAAAGCATCCTTCCACTGCTACCCTCTGTCTCCTTTGACTAAGCCAGTTCTGTATCCATCTTGCCAGCTCACCTCTGATACCATGTGACTTCATCTTTTGTACCAGTCTGGCATGAGGGACCTTATCAAATGCTTTACTGAAGTCCATGCAGACGACTTGATGGGCTGAAGGGCCTCTTCTGCACTGTATGTTTCTATAAATACAGAAATGAATGTGTTGTACCATTTGTACCTAGTGTTGGTTAAATATCACCTGCAGCAATGTGTAAAAACCAGATGTGGCACTTCTGGAAAGAGGTATTAGCCCCAGCACATATTCACCAGAATGATCCTTGCAATAAAAGGATTAAGATATGAGGAGAGATCTCACAGACTCAGCTTCTGTTACGTGGAGCTTAGAAGGTTGAGCCATGATGGAAGTGACATGTGCTGTGCCTGTCAAATGGCACTCACTCACACAGACTGATACAAGACTAAGTTCTAATTTATTCAAACGCATACAAGCACTTACAACTTGGACAAAATACCACCCATTAACACACGAGATGATCAATCTGGGCTTTGGAGATTCTGCTCCTTTGCTGCACTTCTGGGTCAGGGTTGTTTCCACAAGTAGTTGACCTAGGTTCTCACGACTGATTGACATTTTGGATGGTGGTTAAGTCCTGTTTCCAAGATCCACCCCTAGTGCTCACCCATTGTCAGCTGACATATCCTCACATGCTCCTGTTGCCATCACCTCCAGATGTTTCCAAGACCAGTTCCTACTTCTGTTGATCTGTGATTTCGTCCTATTGTAGTTTTAATTTGTCTTGCTCTTAAAGCCCAGTTCCTGCTTCTGGTAGCCTCAGCACAATTCACAGCAGTGCCAGATGAGCAGAAATTTCCTCCAATGAAATATCTAGAAGACTGATGCCATTGTTTTCCATCCCCCACTCCAAACTCCATTATCAAGTGAGCAACTCCATCCATCTCCCTGGCAACAGTATCAGAAAGAGCTACTGACTTCATGTACCAGAATTTTTGGAGATTGCAAGATTCAGTGAGAGGGAAGAACTGAGGGATTTCAATATTAGTAGAGAAGTGGTGCTGGGAAAATTGTTTGGATTGAAGACCGATAAATCCCAGGGCCTGATAACCTGCATCCCAGAGTACTTAAGGAAGTAGCTGTGGAAATAGTGGATGCATTGGTGGTCATCTTCCAGGATTCTATAGACTCTGGAACAGTCCGTGCAGATTGGAGGATGGCTAATATCACTCCAATATTCAAAAAGGGAGGTAGAGAGAAGCCAGGGAATTATAGACCGATGAGCCTACATCAGTAGTGGAGAAAAATCTTGAATTCATTATCAAGGATTTTATAGCAGCACATTTAGAAAGCAGTGGCAGGATCAGATACAGTCAGCATGGATTTATGAATGAGAAATCATGCTTGACAAATGTGTTGGAATTCTATGAAGATGTAACTAGTAGAGTTGACAAGGGGGAGCCAGTCGATGTAGTATATTTGGACTTTCAGAAAGCATTTGACAAAGTCCCACATAAAAGATTAATGTGCAAGATTGAAGCACATGGAATTGGGGGAAGTATGTTGAGATGGATAGAAAACTGGTTGGCAGAGAGGAAACAAAGAGAAGGAATTAATGGCTCCTTTTCAAATTGGCAGGAGGTAACTAGTGGGGTGCCACAGGGATTGGTGTTGGGACCCCAGCTATTTGCAGATATAGATATGATTTGGATGCGGGAACAAAATGTAACATCTCCAAGTTTCCAGATGATACCAAGTTGAGTGGGAGGGTGAACTGTGATGAGGAAACAGAGATCCTTCAGCATGATTTCGACAGATTGGGTGACAATCAATGGCAGATGCAGTATAATTTGGATAAATGTGAGATTATTCACTTCAGAAGCAAAAACAAGGAGGCAGATTACTACCTGAAAGACTGTAAATTGGGAGAGGGGAGTGTGCAGCGGGACCTGGGAGTCCTTGTGCACCAGTCGCTGAAGGTAAGCATGCAGGTGCAACTGGCAGTAAAGAAGGCAAGTGGTAAGTTGGCCTTCATTGGAGAGGTTTCAAGTACGGGAGCAGGGATGTCTTGTTGCAGGTGTACAGGGCCTTGGCGAGACCACACCTGGAATATTGTGTGCAATTTTTATCTACTTTTCTGAGGAAGGATGATCTTGCTGTCGAGGGAGTGCAGTGATGGTCTACCAGGTTGATGTGGGGATGGCGGGTCTGACATATGAGGAGAGATTGACCAGGTTGGAATTGTTTTCGCTAGCGTTCAGACAAATGAGGGGGGATCTCATCGACACTTATAAAATTTTAACAGGACTGGAAAGGGTAGATACAGGGAGGATGTTGCTGATGGTGGGTGTGTCCAGAACCAGGGGTCATAGTTTGAAGATTCAGGATCGACTAGTTAGGATGGAGATGAAGAGACATTTCTTCACCCAAAGAGTAGTGAACCTGTAGAATTAATTACCACAGGAAGTAGTTGATGCCAATACATTGAATGTATTCAGGAGGTGACTAGATATAGCAGTTGGGGTTAATGGGATCAATAGTTATGGGGAGAAAGCAGGATTAGGCCATTGAGTTGGACGATTAGCCATGATCATGAAGAATGGTGGAGCAAGCTTGAAGGGCCAAATGGTCTCCTCCTGCTCCTATCTTCTATGTTTCTATGTTTGTGCCATCACTAACACTGTGTGTTTCCTCCTGCATAACTTGTCTGCATCTCTGTCTTGGCTCATCCACTACTGATACCATCATTTGCACCTTCACTCACTCTAGACTTGACTATTCCAACACATTCCTGACATCCTGTGTCCAAATCGTATTTTCTGTCAACTTGATGTCTTTCAAAACTCTGCTGCTACTGTCTTAACATTTATCACGTCATCTGTGTTTACCTCAGTGGTTGATGACTGATGTTGACTCCCAGTCAAAAACTTCATCAATTTTAAACTTTCTGTATACTCTTTCATTCCCTACTTGGCCTTGCCCTATCACTAGCCTCCTCCAGTTTCACCATCCTTTAGGCTGTCTAACTCAGGCCTCTTGGCCATCATTCCATCTGGAAGGACAAGGACAGCAGATACATGGGAACACCACTCCTTGCAAGTTCTCCAAGTCACTTACTATCCTGACGTAGAAATATATCACCATTCCTTCAGTATTACTCAGTCAAAATCAAATGGCATTGCAGGCTCATGGCCTCCAGTGGTTCAAGTCGGCAGCTCACCACCACCTTCTCAAGGGCATCTAGGGACAGGCAAGAAATGCTGACCAGCCAGCAACACCCATGACCCAGGAGTGAATAAGAAAGACAATTCACTATCTCAACACTCCAGTTCTCTAACTCTTTTGAGCAATATACTGGCCTCACCTTCAACTGCATGAGCCCCAGGCTCTGGAAATCCCCCCTGACACCTCTCCACCCCTATCTCCTGTTTTAAGACACCCCTTAAAACCTATCTCTTTGATCAATCTTTTAGATGTCTGTCCAGATATGTCTATAGATGGCCCAGTCTCAAATATTTTCCAGCACCCTTGAGAAGCGCTATAATGGGTTTTATTAACTTTGATGGTGCTTTGAAAATGTGAATTGTTGTGGTTGAACAGATGGCAGCGTTTTCAGAATGAGGGTAATATAGAAAAGCAGCAAACAGATTTGAATATTTATCTAGTGCAAATCCTGCTGTATTCCTGATCTTGGAGATACCTGGACCCAGTGTGAGCAGGAACCCATGAATGTTGTCCTGAAGATCATGTTGGAATTCTGAGTTGTTTTGATTGCTGAAAGGAAAAGGCTGGGGGGTAAGCAGTTAGGTGTAACACGGTGAGATGTGGTTGGGGGGAGGATGGGGGGTGGGGCGATGTTTAGAGAGGGAATAGCATCCTCATGCAGCAAGTAATGAGGAAAGCAAATGGGATGTTCAGCCTTCGTTGCAAGGGGGGATGTTGTTCAAAAACAGAGATGTCTTACTCCAACTGGACTGTACTTGGAGTGCTGTGTGCAGATCTGGTATTCTTATTTAAGGAGGGGTACACTTGCGATAGAGTTTGGAGGAGGTTCACTAGATTGATTCCTGTGATGAACAGCTTGTATGGTGAGAAAAGGTTGAGCAGGTTGGGCAAGGGACAACTCAGAAAGAATAAGAGGCAATCCTACTAAAACATATAGCATTCTGACTAGCTAGACAGGACCAGTGCTAAGAGGATATTTCCACTCATTGGGGAATCTAGAACTAACAGGCACATTTTCAAAACTTAAGAGGTCTCCCTTTGGGGCAGAGATGAGGGGGAATTCCTTGCTGCTAATGAATTGCCCATTAAGTCTCATTAAGGGGCTTCTTAATGCATTTTCTTGTTCAGGAATGCAATTTTAATGTTTATTCCAGCAAGCCAAACTGTCTTGTGCAGATTAATGCAAGTTATTGTGGCCAAATGAGTTTCTTTAGGGCTGATGTTTCTAGAAGTGGAGCCAGCTAGTGCCACCCTGATGCTGCTCCTAAGCCTGTTCTCTGTGGTTGTTTGCCAACACATTCAACCTCCTATGGAGCTGCCTTCTCACATCTGTAAGGCACTGACAACCCACAGCATGCCCCCATCCTGCTTGTGCTGTTAGTGTTGTTTGCATCAATTTATCAATTAGTTTCAATTTTCCCTAAACCTCACCCCTCCTCCAGCCCGCCATTCTCCCCACCCCAGTCAAGGATTCATTGCTTACTTTGGGTGATAGTTGGATTTATTACCACGATCACATGTAGGACGAGGTAAGTTTTCTTTGTCTCGGTCACTGTATGAGGTAGATAATGGGCCATTAGCTCCTTTGCAGGCCTAACGAATTTTAATTACTCTTTGTTACCAGCACCTCCTGCGGAGTGATATTTTCCACTATATAACATAGGATTGTGCCACACAGGAATGAGCCCTTCGCCCCACAATGTTTTGCTGAACATGACACCAAATGGTCCATATTCCCTCATTCCTTGCATATTCATGTGCTTATCTAAAAAGCCATTAAATGCCCCTATCGTATCTGCCTCCACCACCATCCCCTGGCAGCATGTTCCAGACACCTACCACTGTCTGTAAAAAACTTGCCCCTCATGTCTCCTTTGAACTTTCCCACTCTAACCTTAAATGCATGCCCCTTAGTATGAGATATTTCAACGCTGGGAAAAAGATTCTGAGCATCAAACCTATCTATACATCTCATAATTTTATAGACTTCTATCAAATCTCCCATCAGCCTCTCTGCTCCAGAGAAAACAACCCGTGTTTTTCTAGTCTCTCTCTATAGCCCCTACCCTATAATCCAGGCAGCATCCTGGTAAATTTCTTCTGCCCTCTCCAAACCTCCATGTCCTTCCTGTAATGTGGCAACCAGAATTGAACTCAATACTCTTAAGTGTGGCCTAACTAAAGTCTTATAAAGCTGCAACATGACATCCTGACTCTTGAACTCAATTCCCTGACCAATAAAGACAAGCATACCATACACTTTATTTACCACCCTATCCACTTGCGTGGCCACTTTCAGGGAGCTGTGGACTTTAACTCCAAGATCCCTCTGTACATCAATGCTGTTCAGGGTCCTGCCATTAACTGTATAGTTTTCCATGACATTTAATCTCTCAAAGTACCTCACAGTTACCTGGATTAAACTACAACTGCCATTTCTCTGCCCATATCCGCAACTAAATTGTATTCTGCTGTATCCTTTGACAACCCTCTACACTATCCACAACTCCACTGATCTCAGTTCTGAGGAAGGGTCACCAGACCCGAAACGTTAGCTCTGTTTTTACCTTCACAGATGCTGGCAGACCTGCTGAACTTTTCCAGCAACTTTGTTTTTGTTCACTGATCTTTGTATTGTCTGAAAACTTATTAACTCACCTCTCTGCATTTTCAGCCAAGTCATTTATATATATCACAGACAGCAGAGGTTCCAGTACGGATCTCTGCGGAACACCACTAGTCATGGACCTCCAGCCTGAAAAGCACTCTTCCACCACTACCCTCTGCCTTCTATGGACAAACCAATTCTGAATCCATGCAGCCAAATCACTGTGGATCCCATGCATCTTATTCTTTGGCGTTTCTTGACTGCAATGCCAACGTAAAGCAAGGGTGCGAGGTTCCAGAAGAATAGCGTCTGAGTTTATAATTGCTGTTGGAACTTTCCAGAAATTGAAGTCAATTCGTATCATATAATCAATGGCAGCCATGCTTTTGTCCCCCAAAGTCCACCTTTAAAACTTAGTGAGAAAGTATAGCTTTAAAACAATTTGGGAACTCTTTCACATACAAATATACAAATTATAAACTGATGCAGGCTATTCAGCCCCTTCCAGCCTGCTCCGCCTATTAATAAGATCAAGGCCATGATCTGGCCAGCTATTCCGATTGTGACCTCAGCTCCTCTTTCCTACCTAACCCTGGTAACCTTTGATTCCATCTTTAGTGAAGAATCTATCTCCCTCTGCCTTTAAAAGAGTCAATGACTCTGCCTCCACCATTCTCTGGGAAAGTGAGAGCCAAAGCTTTAACGACCATCTGAGAGAAAAACATTTCTCTTTGTCTCAGTGATAAATGGCAGACCCCTTAATTTTAAACCAGCTCCAGTCTCTCCGACAAGGACAAGGGGAATCATCTTTTCAACACCCACCTTGTTGAGTCCCCTCTGAATCTTATATGCTTCAATAGGATCAGCCCTTATTCTTCTAAACAGGCCTAGTCTATCCAACTTTACCTTGTCAGATAAACCTCTCCCTTATCCCACATATCAGTCAAATGAACCTTCTCTGAAATGCTTCTAACACATTTACAACTTTTCTTAAAGAAGGAGACCAAAATTGTACACAGTACTGCAGTGGTCACCAATGGTCTACACAACTGTAGCAAAACATCCCAACTTTTAATCCCATTCCCTTCACAATAAACCCATCCTCTGTCCATCTTAATGTGCTGTGCCCAATGCCATGTTCCCTTATTTTGTATGGTAACCTTCCGATGTATCAAATAAATTCTGGAAAACCTTGAGAGATTCCCCTTTGTCTGCCCTGTTTGTTACTACGTCAAACAACTCCAATAAATTAGTCAAAGATGATATCCCTTTCACAAAATCAGGTTGACATCGCTTGATTACGTTAAGGATTTCCGAACCCCACTTCAACTGTGTTCCTGACCCTGTCCTCTCCCTCTCTCTCTATCCCAGGTGTGTTCCTGACCCTGTCCTCTTTCTCTTTTCCAGAATCATTTCTAATCCTGTTCTCTGTCTCCATTCCAGGTGCTTTCCTGATTCCATACTGCATTATGATGCTATTTACTGGTCTGCCACTCTTCCTGATGGAGCTCAGTCTGGGACAGTATGGAGGAGCTGGACCAATACATGTATGGAAATGCTGCCCTCTGCTGAAAGGTGTTGTATATTGCCAGCTGCTGGTTTAAATCACAGTGACGCCATCCACTTGTTTAACCTGTTCTTGTGGAGAACCTCACTCCAAACTGGCTACATTTCCACAGCTGCACTGTCGGAGGGTCAGTGCTAAGGGAGTGCCACACTGTCGGAGGGTCAGTGCTGAGGGAGTGCTGCACTGTCGGAGGGTCAGTGCTGAGGGAGCACCGCACTGAGAGAGGGTCAGTGCTGAGGGAGCGCTGCACTGTCGGGGAGCTTTCAGGGGTGATACTAAAATGTGTCTTTCTCAGACTTGGAAAATCTCCATCTACCTGTAGCTCCAGATTGATTTTTGAGGAGTAAATTCACAATCTCCACAACTGTCCCTTAGCCAACAGGTGATGTCTGTAAGGCTACCAATGGGAAGAGTATTTCTTGGCCCTCCCCAGTTACACAAATGGCATTCTGTCAGGATTCTGTTAACCCGTGAAGCTTGACATTATTCTCTTTCCTACTTCCCCAGGGATTGGAATCGGAATGCTGGTTGTTGCAGCTTTGGTCTCTCTTTACTATAACGTGATTATCGCCTGGACATTCTTCTATCTGGGCAATTCTTTCCAGAGCCCTTTGCCTTGGTCCTGTGAGGCTCCAGCAAACATTCACCTATGTCAGGTAAGGAGATCCCTTTGATATCCCCTTGATCCCCTTGAATCCCCTTGATTCCATGATAGAGGCCATAGGCAGTATGATTGGGAATGGAGAGATTTTCTGAAAATAGAGAGAGCCTCCCACATCATACAGCACAGCACATACAACCGTGTGAAAGGGTGTGGTGTCAATGGTAACGGTTACAGTGCATAGCAGTCTGAGAATCTGAGTGCAGGACAGAGCCCTGGGTCACAGTGCATGGCAGGGTGAAGGGTCATAGTGCAGAACAGAGGCCAGGTCGACAGGGTCACTGTGCGAGTTTGGACAAAGGTGCTGTTATTGGTGACAGTGATTTATTCAGCATCAGTAAGACCAGACATACTGAGCAGTGATATCCACGCGCAGCAGCATTGCAGCCTGGGTGGTCTCCACACAACAAGTCACAGATTGAGTCATCACTCAGCTGCTATTTCACCAACACAATTAAAAATGGTACAGTATGAGATTCACAGTAACAATGGAATTAAAGACATTTACAGTTTGTCATAAGACCATAAGAAACAGGAACAGGAGTAGGCCATTCGGCCCCTCAAGCATGCTCTGCCCTTTAGTAGGATTATGGCTGATCCAACATTCCTCACGTCCACTCTCCTGCCATTTCCCTATAACTCTCGATTCCCTGACTGATCAAGATTCTGTCTATCTCAGCATTAATTATATACACAAGGACTCTGCTGCCAAAGCTGTCTGTTGCAAGGAGTCCTAAAGATTCTCAATCCTATGAGAGAATAAATTCCTCTTCATCTTAGTCTTACATTGGTGTCTCTTTACTCTAAGCCTATTCCCTCTGGTCCTAGACTCTTCTATGAGGTGTAACATCCTCTCAACATTGTCAAGCCCCTTAAGAATCCTATACGTTTCAATGAGATCACGTCTCATTCTTCTAAACTCCAGTGAGCACAGTCCCAACCTTTGCTATAATACCAGCGATCATCCTCATGAACTTTGTCTGAACCACCTCCAATGAAATGACGACCTTCCTTTAATCAGAGACCGGAACTGCTCACAGTACTCTAGATGTGGTCTCCCCAGCATCTTGTACAGTTGCAGTAAGACTTCCATACTCTTACACTCCAAACCACATGAAATAAGGGCCAACATTCCATTAGCCTTCCTGATTACCTGCTGCCCTGTGTGCTAGCTTTCTGTGTTTCATGGACAAGTACCCCCCCCACCCCATTCCCTCTGTGTTGCAGCTTTCTGCAGTTTTTAACCATTTAAACTATATCCTATTCTTTTATTCTCCCTTACAGAAGGAACAATTTCACATTTTCCCACGTTATACTCCATTTATCCATTTTTTGCCCAGTTACTTAAACTATCATCCTCCCTCTGTAAACTGTTTGTATCCTTCTCACAACCTGACTTTCCACCTATTTTTGTGTCATCTGCAAATCTGGCCACATTACGTTCACTTCCTTCCTCCAGATCATTAATAGATGTTGCAAGCAGTTGTGGTCTCAGCACTGATCCCTATGGAACCCACTGGTTACAGGTCACCAACATGAAAAAGAACCCTTTAGCCCCACTCGCTGTTTCCTGCCCTTGAGCCAATTCTCATGCTAATCTACTACGTGCAACACCATGGGCTTTTATCTTATGACTTCACCTTTTATCAGGTACCTTGTCGAACTTCTTCTGGCAGTCCAAATACAACACATTTACTGGCTCCGCTCTGTCCATTCTGGTTGAGACTTCCTTGAAAAACCGCAGTAAAATAGTCAGACACAGTTTCCCTTTCATGAAGCCATGCTGACTCTGCTTGATTAGATTATGATTTTCCAAATGTGCTGCTATCTCTTCCTTAATAATTGTTTCCAACATTGAAGGGATACGAGGATAAAATGGAAAGTTACATTGAGATAGGAGATCAGCCGTGATCCAATCGAATGATGGGTCAAGTTCACTGGGCTCAATGGCCTCCCTCTGTCATAGTGTTTAAGTTAGTTTTCATTAATTAGCAGGAAAACCTGACTCGGAATTTTAACCAGGAAGAGTATTAGAGATGAGATGAGGTAAATGAGTGATTCAATGACCCAAAGTTTCAGATGTAAAATTAATTTGTTCTTTCATTGTCACTGGGTCAATGTTAATGAATCTGGAGCTGTTAGCAGTGCAGGTGCACTTTGGCACACAGACTGACAGGAACTGCTCTCTCTCATTCCCTGCAGAATTTAACTGCCAACTTAACTCACCAGAGTGCCAGTGAAGTCTTCTGGAAGTAAGTGATCTCCTTCCTCCTCGATTACTCTATTTTTGTCACTAATTAGACAGATGGAAGGTCAAACTGACTTGCACAACACAGCACCTTAGCATATCTCATAAATTTCTCATGTGTAAGAATTGCAGTGAATCCTCAGCAGAGGAACAGGGCATTTCAAGCCACAGGTTCCTGCTGTTGTTTAGCTACATGACAGCCTCGTTAGTAAGTGCACAGGATGTTGAACCAGTGACAACTGTGCACATTAGTAAAATAACAACACTGAGGTTGCTGGAGATCCGATATAAAAACAGAAGGTGCTGCAGAAATGGATCAGTATCTGAGTTTCCTAGCAGCTGAGATAAAAGAGCTAACATTTCAAGTCCAGAACAATTTTTGTCTTGGACTGGAGTGCTTCTAGTTTAAGTATAACTGTGCATGACCGTGGTTTATAATTTGTTGTAAATGTTCTGATTCTACTTCTCTGCCGTTCTCGGTTTTGGTGATGGCCTCATTGCAAATATCTGATGCAGTGGGTTCCTTGTTTTGCAGTGAGCGTACCCTGGGACTGTCAAGGAGCTCAGGTCTACATGACCCAGGCCCTGTCCGGTGGGAACTGGCCATTTGCCTTCTGGCTGCCTGGGTCATTATCTTCTTGTGCTGTCTGAAAGGGATTCGCAGCTCAGGCAAGGTGAGTTGATCACAGAGAACTGCCCACTATCACCCATGATTCCACTACATTAACCCTTTTATCAAAAGCCATCTCTCCAGTATGTTAACACTCCATCAACATCCATCCCTCCACTTGCTTTACCCCTCTATCAACACCAGTTCATCCCCCATGAACCATTAACCTTTACATCAAAGCCTAGCAGCCTCATATATTAACTCACCAACTAATACTCGTCCATCTCTTTAAATGGTGATATATTGGGCAGTGTAGATATACAAAGGGATCTGTGTGTTCTTCTGCACCAGTGAATGAAGATGAAGCAAGCAATTCGGAGTGCAAATGGTATGTTGGCCTTCATTGAAAGAGGATTTGAGTTCAGAAGTAGGAATATCTTACTGCAGTTATACCGGGCCTTGGTAAGACTACGCCGGGAGTATTGCATATAGTTTTGGTCTTCTTACCTAAGAAAGAACCTACTTGCCTAAGAGTGAGTGTAGCAGAGGTTCACAAGGCTGATACAGAGATGGCAGGACTGTCCTATGAGAAGAGATTGAATCGACTGGGCTTGTATTTGCTGGAGTTTAGAAGGATGGGAGGGGATCTGATTGAAATGTATAAAATGCCACTAGGGCTGAACAGACTAGATGCAGGGAGGGTGTGTTCCCTGGTTGGGAAGTCTAGACCCAGGGGACACAGACTCAGGATACGGGCAGACCATTTAGGACTGAGATGAGGAAAGGTTTCTTCATTCAGATCAGAGGTAAGTGAACCTGTGAAATTCTCCACCACAGGTGGCTGTGGAGGCCAAGTCACTGAATATATTCAAGAAACGCTTCAAGGTATATTGGAGAAAATAGGAATATGGCCTTCTGTTAGAGGATCAAGCATGATCATATTGAACGGCCAAGCAGGCTTGAAGGGCCATCTGGCCTACTCTTGCCTGTAGTTTATATATCTGTCCAGGATAATAACTCTACATTCAACATCCATCTCTACCCTGTAATCTTCTTATCAATATCCTTCCCTTGTGTACTCCTACATTCTGTACTGCTGACAGGTGTTGTTTTAGTCAAACTACTTTCACACCAACTTCACAACTCCACCAATGCTACATCAGTGATCTTGGCATCTTCCTGCCAATGGGAGTTGGATTATGTATGGGACCAAATTCAATAGGAACTGGCTTGAAGCTGTTGTAGACTGGATCCACTCAGATCTCTACTGATCTCAGAATGACAAGATGTGCATTCCTTCACCCTGAGCTAACTTGAATCCTGTTTCTATTATCTGAAAGGCCCATCCCAGTGTCTGAAGAACTGTGTGGGTAAAAAAGCAGCCAGACTCCCTCAAACAAGGACTGTACAGGTTCGACTCTGCAATGTTTGTTTGCTCTGATGTGCTGCCATCTTTCTGTGTCTTTCAGATTGTTTACGTGACTGCTACATTCCCCTACCTGGTCCTGATTGTGCTGATAATCCGAGGAGCCACACTCAAAGGCTCCCTGCAGGGCGTGCAGTTCTACCTCAGTACTAACTGGAAGCGTCTGGGGAGTGCTCAGGTACAAGTAGATCTCAAGCCCATTCAACATTCCTCCTCCTCAACTCTCTCTCTCTTTCTCTGATGTGTAAAAATATCTCCTACTCTGACTCTGTCTGTACCTGGGCCTGGGCAGGAGCTTTCTCACCCCTTCCTGTCTACCCCTGCTCCTGAAAACCACTGACTTACAAAAAAAAATCTCACTGTGGTAATCCTCAATATCTCCTCACAACAATAACAACTTTCATTTGTATAGCACCTTTAACATAGTAAAAATATCCCTTTGTGGATTGTCATAAGGAAGTCAACCGCATAAGGAACATAAGCACAAATGAACTAGGGCAGGAGTAGGCCATTCAGCCCCAGAACCTGCTCCTCCATTTAATAAAATCATAGCTGGTCTGATTTTGTGTAAAATTCTCATTCCCACATGTCCCTGATAACTTTTCACACTCCCTGCTAAACAATAATCTGCCTTCTTCTAGTTAAGAATATTCAAAGACTCTGATTTAGCCACCTTTTTTCAGCAGGAGTTCCAAACACTCACAATCCTCTGAGAGAATAAGTGTTTCCTCATCTCTGTTTTAAATGGGTGCCCCCTTATATTTGAACTATGACCCCAAGTTCTAGATTTTCCCACAGGAGGAAACATCCTTTCCACATCCACCCATCAAGTCCCTTCACGATCTTACGAGTTTCAATTAAGTCACTGCCGACTATTCGAAACTCTAGTGGATACAAGCCAAGCCTGCCTGTCTCTTCCTCATAAGACAACCTGTCCTATGATGCTGCTTGACCTGCTGTGTTCATCCAGCCCCATGCTTGTTATCTCGGATTCTTCAGCATCTGCAGTACCTTTTATCTCTCATTCCAGGTGTTAATCTGGTGAAAAACCAAATCAACTGCAGATTCTGCAAATCAGGAACGCAAACAGAAATTGCTGGAAAAGCTGAGCAGGTCTGGCAGCACCTGTGAAGAAACTAATCAGAGTTAACATTTCGGGTCCAGTTCTGAGGAAGGGTCACCGGACCCGAAACGTTAACTCTGATTTTTTCTTCACAGATGCCACCAGACCTGCTGAGCTTTTCCAGCAACATCTGTTTTTTGCTGTTAATCTGGGTAAAGCTCTCTGAACTGCCTCTAATTCATTGACATCCTTCTGTACATACAGTGACCAGTACTGTACCTAATACTCCAGTTGTGGTCTCATCACAACTTTGTCTAACTGCATTACTGAAAAGAAACAATAGTAGACAAGTGAACAAAGGTCAGTCAAAGAGTTTTGAATTAAGGAGGGTCTCAAAGGAGGGAAAAGATGTGGAGAGGATGGTATTCCTGAACTTGGAGCCCAGGCAGCTGAAAACATGGCCCAAGTTATTTTTTCCATTCATTCCTGAGATGTGGACATGTTGACCTTGATAAATGTGCAGTCATTAAAATCAGTGATGCTCAACAGACCAGAGAGGTGTTGTGGGGCTGCAGCAGATTAGAGAGGCAGGGACAGGACTGATTTGAAAACAGGATGAGAATTATGAAATTTAGTTCCTGTGTCCCCCTGTCAAACAAAGTGAGAACAAAAACAGAACTTGCTGGAAAAACTCAATGGGTCTGGCAGCATCAAGAGTCATAGTGATGTAGAGCATGGAAACAAACCCTTCAGTCCAATTTGTCCATGCCAACCAGATGTTCTATATAAATGCAGTCCCATTTGCCAGCATTTGGCCCATATCCCTCCAAACCCTTCCTATTCATGTACCCATCCAGATGCCTCTTAAATGTTGCAATTTTATCAGCCTCCACCACTTCCTTTGGCAGCTCATTCCATACACGCACCACCCTCTGCATAAAAAATGTTACTCCTTGGGTCCCTTCCATATCTTGCATCTCTCACCTTAAACCTGTGCCCTCTTGTTTTGGACTCCCCCACCCTGGGGAAAAGACCGTGTCTATTTACCCTATCCATGCCCCTCATCATTTTATAAACCTCTATAGGGTCACCTGTCAGCCTCCGACACTCCAGGTAAAATAGCCCCAGCCTATTCAGCCTATTCCAAAGCACAAACCCTCCAACCCTGGCAACACCCTTGTTAATTTTTTCTGAACATTTTCTAGTTTCTCAGCATCCTTCCTATAGTAAGGAGACCAGAATTGCACACAGTATTCCAAAAGTGGCCTAACCAATGTTCTGTACAGCCGCAGCAAAGCGCCCCCCAACTCCTATAATCAATACACTGACCAATAAAGGCAAGCGTACCAAACGCCTTCTTCTCTATTCTAATCTACCCCACTTTCAAGGTAATATGTATCTGCACTTCAACTCTTCTTGTTCAGGAACACTCCCCAGAACCTTACCAATAAGTCAATATGTCCTGCCCTAATTTGCTTTTCCAAAATGCAGCACCTTACATTTATCTAAATTAAACTCCATCTGCCATTCCTCGGCCCATTGGCCCATCTGATCAAGATCCCGTTATACTCTGAGGTAATCTTCTTCGCTGTCCACCACATCTCCAATTTTAGTGTCATGTGCAAACTTACTAACCATACCTCCTGTGTTCACCTCCAAATCATTTAAATACTTGACAAAAAGCAGTGGACCCAGCACCGATCCTTGTGGCACACCGCTGGTCACAGGCCTCCAGTCTGAAAAGCAACCCTCCACCACCACCTTCTGTCTTCTACCTTTGAGCCAGTTCTGTATCCAAATGGCCAGCTCTCCCTGTAACCCTTGTGATTTACCTTGTTACCATGAGGAATCTTGTCGAACGCCTGCTGAAGTCCATATCGATCACGTCCACCGCTCTACCCTCATCAATCCTCTTTGTTACTTCTTCAAAAAACTCAAGCAAGTTAGTGAGACATGATTTCCCAAGCGCAAAGCCATGTTGACTATCCCTAATCAATCCCTGCCTTTCCAAATATATGTAAATCCTGTAAGTCAGGATTCCTTCCAACAACTTGTCCACCATCAATGTCAGGCTCACTAATCCATACTTCCCTGGTTCTTCCTTACCACCTTTCTTAAGTAGAGGGACCATGTTAGCCTCCAGTCTTCTGGCACCTCACCTATGACTATCGATGATACAAATATCTCAGCAAAGGGCCCAGCAATCACTTCCCTCACTTCCCACAGAGTTCTAGGGTACATCTAATCTGTGGAGAGAAAACAGAGTTAATGTTTCAAATCCAGTGACCCTTCTCCAGAGCTGATATTAGAACTGAAGGATGCTCACCGGACTTAAAACGTTAACTCGATTTCTCTCTCCACAAATGCTGCTTGACTTGCTGAGGTTCTCCAGCAATTTCTATTTCTGTTTCAGATTTCCAACGTCTGCAGCTCTTTGATTTATTATGATAAATTTATAAAATGCAGACTGGGCACTGTAGAATCCTGTAGAATCCATTCTTGCTTTGTTTTATTAATTCTCAAGATGTGAGCATTTGTCGCCCATCTTTACTCACTGCCACTGAGAGTCATAGGGTCATACAGTTGTACAGTGTGGAAACAGACCCTTTTGTCCAATTTGTCCATGCTGACAAATTAATCTAGTTCCATTTGCCAGCATTTGGCCTATTTCTCTCTAAATTCTTCCTATTGATATACCCATCCAAATGCCTGTTAAGTGTTGTAATTGTACCAGCCTCCACCACTTCCTCTGGCAGCTCATTCCATACACACCCCACCCTCTGCATGAAAAAGCTGCCCCTTAGGTCAGTTTTAAATCTTTCCCCTCTCGCCATTAACCTATACCCTCTAGTTTTGGACTCCCCCACCCCGGGGGAAAAGACCTTGGCTATTCACTCTATTCCTGCCCCTCATCTTTTTATAAACCTTTATAAGGTGACCCCTCAGCCTCCAACGCGCCAGAGAAAATAGCCCCAGCCTATTCAGCCTTTTCCTATAGCTCAAACCCTCCAACTCTGGCAACATCCCTGTGAATATTTTCTGAACCCTTTTGAATTCAGAAAGTAAATGCAGGAGTGAACCATTTGAGTGAGGATTTCTAATTCTGACCTGAGTGTGGATTGACACAATTGTTTTCACTCAGGGCTCTACCACACAATGGTTCTGATCATTAAACCATAAAACCATGCCCCAATATCTCAATTTTATCAATCTCACTCCTCCACAGGTTTTGATCGAGTTAAAAATTGTCCTTTGAATGAGATTGTGTGCTGGGGGCCTGTCCCACTGAATGAAGTACACAAACTGACCACAAAGACAACCAGTCAATGATGGATATCCTCCAGATATGCAGCATCCTTAATCCTTGTTCAAATATGTCCTTCCTTCACCATTTCTTAAGCCACCAATCTCAGTATACGGATGCTGTAACGTACTGGTTGTGTTCCTGAATTGATGATCCAGAGGCCTGGGCTAACAAGCCACAGAATGTGAGTTCAAATCCCACCGTGGCACTTTGAGGAAACAAGTTCAATGTTGCTTTATTAAACTGAATGATAAAAGAACAAACAGTGAAACAAAGAAAAGCATTTTTACACAGTCAGTGTTTTAGATCTGGAGGAGGATGCCTGAGAGTTGTGGTTGACCCAGTTACCTTTAAAATCTGAGGAAGAAATCGCTCCCGGTGTTGTGAGGAAAATAGGGAACTGAGACAAGAAAAGCTCTTGCAGAGATGTGATGGGCTGATTGGCCTCCTCTTTGCCATAGCCATTCTGTATTGACATGATATCTGTTTCAAACACGATCTAATCCACAACCTTCAAGGAAAGAGATTCCTCCTGTTCTAAATTATTTAATTATATTTCATCTTACATCAGCCTCGTCTTGTTCCAGAGACCCTCCGTCATCAGAAACACTCAGTGACTGATCTTGTTCCAGGGACCCTCCGTCATCAGAAACACTCAGTGACTGATCTTGTTCCAGGGACCCTCCGCCATCAGAAACACTCAGTGACTGATCTTGTTCCAGGGACCCTCCGTCATCAGAAACACTCAGTGACTGATCTTGTTCCAGGGACCCTCCGTCATCAGAAACACTCAGTGACGGATCTTGTTCCAGAGACCCTCCACCATCAGAAACACTCAGTGACTGATCTTGTTCCAGAGACCCTCCACCATCAGAAACACTCAGTGACTGATCCTGTTCCAGAGACCCTCCACCATCAGAAACACTCAGTGACTGATCTTGTTCCAGGGACCCTCCGTCATCAGAAACACTCAGTGAC
>JAHRHZ010000135.1:2387536-2414008 GCA_024137785.1 Ginglymostoma cirratum
GCATCATAGGAGCAGGAAAGCTTGACGTTTTGGGCCTAGACCCCTTTTCTGATGAAGGGTCTAGGCCCGAAATGTCAAGCTTTCCTGCTCCTATGATGCTGCTTGGCCTGCTGTGTTCATCCAGCCCCACACCTTGTTATCTCAGATTCTCCAGCATCTGCAGTACCTATTATCTCTGAGGCTCTGAAAACTTGTGTTTTCAAATAAATCTGTTGGACTATAACCTGGTGTTGTGTGATTCCTGACCTTGTCCACCCCAGTCTTAACACATCCTGGCTGTGAAACAGGCAGAAACAGGGAGACCCGAACAAATTGGCTGTATCATTCTCTCTCTCTCTCTCTCTCTGTGTGTGTGTGTGTGTGTGTCTGAGTCTCCCCTCTCCCTGTAAAGCTGCTCCCTCCAACGTTCTGCTGAAAGACCAGAACTGCTTTTGGAGATGTTCAAAGAAATTATTCTATAACCCCAGGGCAAAAGGAAAGGCTTGGTCCAACCAAGCAACCAATGAACTACAGTCCGATCATCTCTGTACATATAACATCGGAGCATCATCGAAGAATTCAGGATTGTGAAATGAGCCCAGCTGGTTTTGTGATTTGGACCGGTGATACTTAACTCTGTGTGGGAGCAAATTACTGCAGATGCTGCAGACTCGAAACGTTAGTTTGCTTTCTCTCTGTAGATGCTGCCTGACCCACTGTGACTGCCAGCAGTTTTTGTTTAAATACTGAACTCTGTTCCTCTGACCATTATTTTCTCCCTACCTAATATTTGTGTTTTGCATTTTATCTTCTTTGTGTGAGTGAATGTGCATCTGCATGAATGTGGTGGGGGGGGTGATGTTTAAATGGGGGTCACTTCAAGTTTCATAAATTATAAATCCTGTTTTTTACTGCTTTTGTTTCAGTTAACAGTTTTAGAATAAATTGTTGGTTGTCATGGTTAATGAAGGAACCTGTTTTGGTTTGCTTTTGTCCTAAGTTGCAGTCAGTCAGAGGCAAATTGTGATTTTTGGTAGTTTCATTAAAGATTTACATTTGTGGTGACTGTGGGAATAGTGAGGCTTGATTTCCAGAGCACTTTCTCAGTCAGCCATGATAACATGGACTGCTTCAGTACCTGAGGAATTGCAAATGGTGCTGAACATTGTATAATCATCGACGACTTTATGACGGAGGGAAAGTTATTGATGGAGCACCTGAAGGTGGTTGGGTCAGGACACTGCCCTGAGGAACTCCTGCAGAGATACCCTGAAGCTGAGATGACTGACCTCCAACAACCACAACCAGTCTGTTGTCTCATAAGAATCAGTTAGCTTCTCTTGGTCTTTTTCAAAAGCTGCAAACTCCTTGGACTTTTTCCACTTTCACAGTCAGTGTCGATTATCCTCATTTTCAGTCCAAAGTTCAGAATAAAGATGTGGTTTCTGACAATGTCCCATATTCAGCAGGACATGAACAATAAATGGGTTTGTGCTGATATGTAGCAAATAACATTCACACGACACAAGCCCAGTCAATGTCCCCACATTCCCCCATAACGCTTGATTCCCTTCCTGATTAAACATCTGTCTATCTCAGCCTTGAATATACTGAATGACCCAGCTTCAATAGCCCTCTGCAGTAAAGAAAAATCATAGACTCATGGCCATCTGAGAGAAGTAATTGCTCCTCATCTCTGTATTAAATCTGTGACTCCTTATTCTGGGAATATGGTCTCAGGTCCTAGAATCTCTCACAAGGGAAAACAACCTTTCCGCATTTACCCTCTCACGTTCCCTAAGAATATTGAAGTTTAATTCAGGTTATCTCTCATTATTTTAAACACCAACATGTACATGCCCTGCCTATTCAACCTCCCCTCATAAGACAGCCCCTACATACCTTGTAACAGCGTAGTGAACCTTCTCTGGACTGTCTCTAAGGCCAGTACATCTTTCCTCAGATAAGGGGACCAAAACTGTTCATGGTATTCCAGCTATGGCCTGACTAATGCCTTGCATAGTTTTACCAAAACTTTACTACTCTTATACCCCATTTCCTTTGAAATAAAGGCCAACATTCCATTTATATTCCATTTTACTTGCTGAACTTGGATGCTAACTTTCTTTGATTTAAGCGCAAGGATCTCCCAAATCATTCTGTTCCATAGCTATCTGCAGGCTTTCCCCATTTCAATAATATTCAGCTGCTCTATTCTTCCTGCCAAAGTGCATGACCTGACATTTTCCCTCATTATATTCCATCTGTTGAGTTCTTACCCACTCGCTTAACCCATCTATCCCCCACTGCAGACTTTTGGTCTCATCCTCACCATTTGCCTTCCCACCTGTTTTTTGTGTTATCCACAAACTTGGTGACAGTAGATTTACTTCCCTCATCCAAATCATTGATATATATTTTGTAAATGATTGTGTTCCCAGCACTGGTTCCTGCGTCACTCCATTAGTGACAGGTCCAGTTATTTGTTACATCCTGAAAATGTACCCCTTGCCCCAAACTGCCATCTTTTATTAATTAGCCAATCTTCTACAGTAATATACCTCAAACATCATTGGCTGTTATCAAGTGGTCTAACATGAGGTACCTTATCAAAAACCTTTTGAAAATCCAAATATATTACATCCACTGCTTCCCCTTTATCTATCCTGCTTTTTAACCTTCTTAAAGAATTCTAATCAATCAATCAGGCATGATTTCCACTTCCATGCTGATTCTGATTGATCATCCTATGTGTTTCTAAAAGCTCCGCTCTTACATCCCATACAATTCAGTCATAGTGATGTACAGCACAGAAACAGACCCTTTGGTCCAACTTGTCCATGCTGACCAGATATCCTACATTAACCTAGTCCCATTTGCCAGCATTTGGCCCATATCCCTCTAAACCCTTCCTATTCATGTACCCATCCAGATGCCTTTTAAATGTTGTAATTGTACCAGCCTCCACCACTTCCTCTGACAGCTCATTCCATACACGCACCACCTTCTGCATGAAAAAGTTACCCCTCAGGTCCTTTTAAATCTTTCTCCTCTCACGTTAAACCTATGCCTCTAGTTTTGGACTCCCCCAACCCAGGGAAAAGATCTTGCCCATTCACCCTGTCCATGCCCCTCATGATTTTATAAACCTCTTTCAGGTCACCCTCAGCCTCTGACACTCCAGGGAAAATAGCCCCAGCCTATTCAGCCTCTCCCTATAGCTCAAACCCTCCAGCCATGGCAACAACTTTGTAAATCTTTTCTGAACCCTTTCAAGTTTCACAACATCCTTCCTATAGCAGGGAGACCAGAATTTCATACAATATTCCAAAAGTGGCCGAACCAGTATCCTGTACAACTGCAACATGACCCTCCCAACTCCTATACTCAATGTACCGACCAGTAAAGGCAAGCGTACCAAACACCTTCTTCACTATCCTGTTTACCTGCAACTCTACTTTCAAGGAACTCTGAGCCTGCACTCCAAGGTCTCTTTGTTCAGCAACACTCCCCAGGACCTTACCATTAAGTGTATAAGCCCTGCCCTGATTTGCTTTTTCAAAATCCAGCACCTCACATTTATCCAAATTAAACTCCATCTGCTACTCCTCAGTCCGTTAGCCCATCTGATCAAGGTCCCATTGCACTCTAAAGTAACATTCTTCACTGACACCTCCAATTTTAGTGTCACCTGCAAACTACTAACCATACCTCCTACGTTCAGATCTAAATCATTTATATAAATGAAGAAAAGCTGTGGATTCTAATATTTTCCCCATGGCAGATGTTAAGCTAACCGGCCCATAGTAACTTTTTTTTTTGTCTGCTTCTCTTTGTAATGCATGAGTTACCTTGGCAGTTTTCCAATCCTCTGGGACTTTGCCAGAATCTAAATATTCCTGGAAGATTCCTACCAATACATCCACTACCTCTGTGTCTACTTCTTCAATAATGATGGTTATTGCACTTATTTTCTCTCCTCCTTTTGCTGTTTGATTATTAAGCAATTTTGGAAATGTTGTTAATGTCTTCCACAGTGAAGACTGATATAAAATATTTATTTACCTTATCTCCCATTTCCTGGTTCCCCATTATTATTTTCCCAGCCTCATTCGCTAAGGGGTTTGTTTTCTCGTTGGCTTCTCTCTTCCTTTCAAAATATTGAAAGAAGCTCTTACTGTCTGTTTTGATATTACTTGGTAAGTTTACTCTCAAAGTTTATCTTCTCCCTCTTGATAATTTTTTGGTCATCTTTTGGTTTTTAAACCTTTCCCAGTCCCATGGCTTACCACTAATCTTTGTTACATTTCATATATTTTCTTTCAATTTGATACTTCTCCTTGGTTGATGAATCCCCTTTCCAGAATCCTTCTTCTGACTGGGATATAGCTTTGTTGTGAGCCATGAGCTATTTTCTCAAACGTCTGCCTTTTGTTTTCTTAATTCATTAACAGGATAAGGGTGTCACTGACCAGGCAGCATTTATTGCCCATCCCTAATTGCCCAGAGGGCAGTTGAGAGTCAACCACATTGCTGTGGGTCTGGAATCACATGTAGGCCAGACCAGGTAAGGATAGAAGTTTCCTTCCCTAGAGGACATTAGTGAACCAGATGAGTTTTTCCAACAATTGACACTGGATTCACGGTCATCATTAGATTCTTAATCCCAGATATTTATTGAATTCAAATTCCACCATCTGCCATGGCAGGATTTACACCCGGATCCCCAGAACGTTATCTGGGTCTCTGGATTAACGGTCCAGTGATAATACCACTAGGCCATCGCCTTCCCGTTCCTCAACTGTCTGCTGTTAAATTCCTTCCCGAGTCCACTCCATCCAGGTCTGCTGTCATTCCTTTATGACTGCCCTTATTTAACTTTAGCACATCTTTTTCCAACCCAAGATCCTCCCTCTCAAACTGAATACTAGATGGTCACAGTTTCCTAGAAGATCTTTTACTTTCGTGTAAATTTATTAAAGCTGCCTCATTACATATGACTAGATCTAAAGTATCCTGATCCACGGTTGGATCTGTAACAAATTTGTTCAAGGAAATTGTCCAAAATACATAGAATCCCTACAGTACAGCTCATTGAGTCCACACTGACCCTCCAAAGAGCATCCTACCCAATCCCTGTAACCCTGCATATCCCATGGCTAATCTGCCTGGCCTGTATATCCCTGGACACTATGGGCAATTTAGCATGGCCAACCCTACACATGCTTGGACAGTGGGAGGAAACCAGAGCACTGAGAGGGGACCCCTGAAGACACGGAGGGGAAAGAACGCGTAAACTCCAGTCGCCCAAGGGTGGAATCAAACCCCAGTCCCTGATGCTGTGATGCAGCAGTGCTAACCACTGAGCCACTGTGCCACCCAAATACACTTGATGAATTCTTCCTTGTGGCTACCTCTGCCAAACTACATGAAGTTTAAAGTTAGAAATGATTAATGTACTGCCTTTTTTACATGCCCTTGCTATCTCCTGGTTTATTCTCTGTCCCACAGTCTAGATAGGGGCCTAAAGGTTGCTCCTACTTGTGTCGTCTGGTTTATTTCTTACCTTCTCCTCCCTTTTTATTTCTTACCTCCATCCATATGGATTCTAGATCATCTAATCTGAGATCATTTCCTGTTAGTGTACTTATTCCATTCTGCACTAACAATGTGACCCCCACCACCCACTCCTTCCCTCCTGTCCTTTTAAAAAGTCACATACCCTTGGGCCATCAACAGCAGCAGAATTCTACTCCAGCACAATCTGTAACCTCATGGCCCGGTATATCCCCCACTCAACCATTACCATCAAGCCAGGGGATCAACCCTGGTTCAACGGAGAGTACAGGAGGGTATGCCAGGAGCAGCATCAGGCATACCTGAAGATAAGGTATCAATCTGGTGAAGCCATCAAACAGGACTACTTGCTCGCCAAACAGCGAAAGCAGGAAGTCATAGACAGAGCTAAGCGATCCCACAACCAATGGATCAGATCTAAGTTCTGCAGTCCTGCCACATCCAGTCATGAATGGTGGTGGACAATTAAACAACTCATTGGAGGAGGAGGCTCCACAAGTATCCCCATCCTCAATGATGGAAGAGCCCAGCACATCAGGGCAAAAGGTAAGGCTGAAGCATTTGCAGCAATCTTCAGCCGGAAGTGCCAAGTGGATGATCCATCTCAGCCTCCTCCAGTGGTTGCCAGCATTACAGATACCAGTCTTCAGCCAATTCGATTCACTCTATGTGACGGAGACATTGGATACTGCAAAGGCTACCAGCCCTGACAATGGTTCTGAAGACTTATGCTTCAGAACTTGCCGCTCCCCTAGCCAAGCTGTTCCAGTTCCAGTTACAACACAGGTACCTACCTGACAATGTGGAAATTGCCCAGGTATGTCTTGTACACAAAAAGCAGGACATGTTCAACCCGGCCAATGACTGCCCCATCAGTCCCCTCTCAATCATCAGTAGAATGATGGAAGGTGTCAGTAACAGTGATATCAAGCAGCACCTGCTCAGCAATAACCTGCTCAGTGACGCCCAGTTTGGGTTCCGCCAGGGCCACTCAGCTCCTGACCTCATTACAGCCTTGGTTCAAACATGGACAAAAGAGCTGAATTATAGAGGTGAGGCAAGAGTGACAGCCTTTGATATCAAGGCTGCATTCGACCGAGTGTGGCATCAAGGAGCCCTGGCAAAACTGGAATCAATGGGTATCAGGGTGCAAACTCTCTGATGGTTGGAGTCATACCTGACACATAGGAAGATGGTTGTGGTTGTTGGAGGTCTGTCAGCTCAGCTCCAGGACATTTTTGCAGGAGTTCCTCAGGGTAGTGTCCTCAGCCCAACCATCTTCAATTGCTTCATCAATGACCTTCCCTCCATCATAAGGTTAGAAATGCAGGTGGTCACTGATGGTTGTAACCATTCTTGTCTCCTCAGATACTGAAGCGGTTCATGTTCAAATGTATCGAGATCCGGACACTATCCAGGTTTGAGCTGAAAAGTGATTAGTAACATTTGCATCGCACAATTGCCAGGCAGTGAGCATGGCCAATGAGAGAGAATCTAACCATTGCCATTTGACAGTAAATGACATCATCACCACTGAACGCCCCACTATCAACATCTTGGAGGTTACCAATGACCAGAAATTCTACTGAACTAGCCATATTGATACATTGGCTGCAAGACCAGGTCAGAAGCTGGGAATACTGCAATGAGTAACTCACCTTCTGACTCCCCAAAGCCTACACACCATCTACAAGGTACAAGTCAGGAGTGTGATGGAATACTCCCCACTTGCCTGGATGAGTTTAGCCCCAACTACACTCAAGAAGCTTGACACCATCCCGGACAAAGTAGCCCACTTGATTGGCACCACATCCACAAACATCCACTCCCTCCACCACCGACGCTCAGTAGCAGCAGTGTGTACCATTTACAAGATGCACTGCAGAAATTCACCAAAGATCCGCAGACAGCACCTTCCATTTAGAAGGACAAGGGCAGCAGATACATTGGAACACCATCACCTGCAAGTTCCTCTCCAGGCCACTCACTATCCTGATTTGGAAATACATCTCTGTTGCTTCACTGTCGCTGGGTCAAAATCCTGGAATTCCCTCCCTAAGGGCATTGTGATTCAACCCACGGCACATGGACTACAGCATCACCTTCTCAAGGGCAACCAGGGATGAGCAGTGAATGCTGGGCTCAGCCAGTGACCTACAGCACATGGACTGCAGCAAGGCAGGTCAGCACCACCTTCTCAAGGGGCAACTAGGGACGGGGCAATAAATGCTGGGCCCAGCCAGTGATGTCGACATCATGTGATTGAATAAAAAACAACACAGCATGAGGCAGATTGAGACAGGGAGAGAGAGAGAGACAGGAGTGACACTCTGCAGGAATCACAGCAAATGGTCCTTTCTTTAACACCTATGTCTAAACATCTGTCCTGGGTATCTCGCTGCAGCTCGCCCAGTCCAGCTGCCCCAGCTTATATCTAATGGAATGTATCACACCCTGTTATTCCACTTCTAAGTGTCACAACACAACCGTTGAAAATAATATTTGATTAAAAAACATGTTTATATGCTTCGATCTCCGAGGGCGACTTCAGCCCCTGGGGTTTGGAAAGGTCCAAATCTCCCGTCAGAGTCAGGATGACACATCAGCAAGCTCAGTGCTGAAACTCCCGGTAACTGGCTGCACAAGGAGCTTTCATCAGCAGAGCAAATATACTAAAGTGTCAGAAACAGGAGGAAAATTCTGAAGAGACACAGGAAGGAATAGAGACAGGGAGAGGGCAAGGAAAAGAGAGAATAAATTTTCAGGGGCTCTATTGCTCTCCTCTCCTCCATTCTTTCTGGAAATGAATGTTTTCTGTCTCTCTCTTTCTCAGCTATTCTCCCATTCTTTCTATCTCCCTCTTTGGCTTCACTGGGGACAGTGATTAGTAGCTGGTCCCCTCACTCCCTGCCATCAAGGTCAGACCAAGAGAGGGGAAAGCAATCACAGAGCAAGATACCAGACAGACTGAGAATGAGAGAGAGAACGTGAGACAGACTGAGAGAAAGAGATGAAAATGAGAGAGAGAGAGGCAAGGAAAAATCTTAATTTTGGATGACAATGGTGTAAACTGAGTGATGATCTCAGATAATCATACAGCTGGGGTGTACACCAGAGACAGAGAGAGAAAAGTGAAGTAGTCAGGAAGAGAGGCAGAGAACAGGAGACAGAGGAAGGAGGGAACAACTGGGAGTTGTTGAATGATTGAGCGGAGCTGTCAGAAACAGGGCTCAGAAAAACACTTTCGTATTTAATTGTTAACACTCTCCTGCTGGTTTTAATGAGTAGTTCACTTCTAGTTACTGAATCCTTCTGGAATTTTCCGAGGCTGGATTAATGTGCCCACTGGGGAGTTGGGCAGGTACAGGCACAAATTACAGAGCAGGAGGGAAGTCCCTGGGTAGTTAATGTGACGACAGGCTCCAGCAGCTGAATCACTGAGCGTCCCACCGAGGAACAACACCCACAAATGATGCTGTCTGTGTAACGCAGTGATCAGAGAGGGTCAGATTCGCAACTGTGGGTGAGCCATTGCTGAGGAAGACAGATAGACAACCAGACGACCAACACATCATCATGGACACCAAGTCCCTGTGTTTCTGACCAGGGGCAACACACAGGCGACACTGTCTGTCTGTCTGTCTGTGTGTCTGTGTCTGTGTGTGGAGTTGGGGGGGAGTCAGCGTTGTCCAGAGGTGGTGGCATCGATCAGGATTAAGTTGACCGGAGGAGTCACCAGGAGAAAGGTTCAACCATGGAGCATCTAACGGTGAGTAACAGCAAAGTCAGACTAGGCAGCTTTGGCCAAAATTATTTGCAGATAATTATCAATGTCATTGATCAACCTCTTAAATCAGAGTTTGGAGACGCTGAGATTGCTGTCCTCAGACCAGAGCAGAGGGAGATTTAATCAAGATGTATAAAATCAGGATGGGGGTTTCGATGGAGCCATCCAGGAGAAAGTGTTCTCAGGGTCAGGAGAGTCAGGGACCAGAGGGAGACAGATTGAGGGGAATTGGGAAAAGCCGCAGAGTGAGGGGGATGGGGCGGGTGTGAGGGAGTAAATTTTATTCCCACAGCGAGTGGACGTGATCTGGTACAAGCTGCCTGAAGGGGCAGATTCAACAGGAACTTTCTGAAAGGGAACTGGGGGAATCAGACTGTGGAGTTTTCGGGGGAATGGAGCAGGGCAGTGGGAAGAGTGGCTAGATCTTTCAAACAACCAGCAGGATATTGATCGGCTGAATGGTCTCTTCCTGCACACTCTGATTCTACGGTCGGAGAAATGTAAGAGAAACAATGTTTTATTTTGAATTAATGTGATATCTAATATGGAGGGAGGGATACAGGACTCACTGCCGCACTGGGGTTCAGTTCGCGCCCCCCACCCCCCCGCATCCCTCTGCTGACCTTTGTCAGGGTCAGTTAACACTCGGGCCCTTCCAGTCAGTGGGTTAGCAAATTGATTATCGACACGGGGGGCAGGGAATGGGAGAAGAAGTGAAACTTGTACCCAAATTCAGACTGGCATCAACCTGTGAATAGGTACACCCTACAGCCAGTATCACTGTATTCCCAGGCTGGATTGTAATCAGTGAAACCATTCTCCCATATCTCAGAGACAATGATAACACAAGCTTATTGCCAGGGAATGACCACTCCCTGACCGCGTCCCACCTTTCAGCCATTGACTTCGCCTTCAATCAACAGTTCACTCCCGCCCAGTGCCCACAATTTGAGGTGTCCACAGGGAGAGGTACCCACAGGGTGAGGTGATCACAGGGTGAGGTGCCCACAGGGAGAGGTGCCCACAGGGAGAGGTACCCACAGGGTGAGGTTCCCACAGGGAGAGGTGCCCACAGGGAGAGGTACCCACAGGGTGAGGTGCCCACAGGGTGAGGTGCCCACAGAGAGAGGTGCCCACAGGGTGAGGTGCCCACAGGGAGCGGTGCCCACAGGGAGGGGTGCCCAAAGATTGAGGTGCCCACAGGGTGATGGACTGGCATTTGTAGAGAGCAGGAAGCACCGATTCCCACTGGCCGCTGAACAGCAAGAGTTCTAAACTCTTCCAGTCTCTGACAGAGCCTGACATTGTGTAATTGTGTGAAACAGTGCAGAATAATGCATTACAAAGCTGTAAAACAACAGCAAATTGCATTTATATACCACCTTAGTACCATAAATCACCTCACAGGAGAAATTATCAAACTGAATCTGACATGGAGCTACATATGACTACAAGATATTGGAGCAGAATTAGGCCACTTAGCCCATCGAGTCTACACCACTCAATCATGGCTGATATGTATTTCAGCCCCTGCTTTCTCCCTATAACCCTTGATCCCATTACTAATCAAAGAACCTATTGATCTCTGTCTTAAATACACTCAATGAATCTGTGACAATAAGTTCCACAGATTCACCACCCTCTGGCTGAAAAAATTCCTTACCTCAGTTCTAAAGGGTTATCCCTTCACTCTGGGGCTATGCCCTCAGGTCCTAGTCTCTCCTACAAGTGGATACGCCTTCTCCACATTCACTCTGATCACATCTCTCAGTATTGTGTAAGTTTTAATCAGATCCATTTCAACCTTCTCAACTGGATCAAGTGTGGACCCAGAGTCCTCAAACATTCCTCATTTGACAATCACTTCATCCCCAGGACCATTCTTGTGAACCTCCTCTGGACCCCTTCCAAGATCAGAACATCCTTCCTTAGATACGGGGCCCAAAACCACTCACAATATTCCAAATGTGGTCTGTCCAGAGCCTTATATAGCCTCAGCAGTACATCGCTGCTCTTGTATTCTAGCCCTCTTGAAGTGAATGCTAACATTGCATTTGTCTTCCTAATTGCCAACTGAACCCGCACGTTAACCTTAAGAGAATTTTGAGCTAGGAATCCTAAGTCCCTTTATGTTTCAAATTTCTAAAGCCTTTCGCTGTTTAGAAAATGGTCTACACCTCTTCTCCCCACATTGTATTCCATCTGCCACGTCTTCACCCACTCTCCTAGCCTGTCCTAGTCCTTCTGCGGCCTTTCCACTTCCTCAACACAACCTGTCCCTCTGCCTGTCTTTGTGCCATCTGCAAACTTTGCAACAATGCCCTCAGTTCCTACATCGTTAATATACAACGTGAATTTGTGGTCCCAACACTGACCCTGGCAAAGCTAGGTCAAGGAGGTGAATTTTAAGGAGTGTCTGAATGAAGAGTAGAGAGGCAGAGAAGAATCCTGCATTGCTGCTGTTTTAGGGATCAGGCAATGTCAGGTGGATCTCGTCTTTCCCCATTTTTCTTTGTGTGACTGGATAGCTGTGAGGTGATGTCCTTGGGCAGGACAAAGAAGTCAAGGGATTACATGATGGACGGTAGGATCCTGGGAAGCACCAAGGATCAGACGGACCCAGGTGTGTATGTACACCGATCCCCTAAGGTACCAGGACAAGTAGACAAAGTGATTAAGAAAGCATCTGGTATAGTTGTCTTTATTAGCCGAGACATAGAGTTTAAGAGCAGGGTAGTGATGCTGGACCAGTATAAAATATTGGTTAGGTCACAACTGGAGTATTGTGTGTGAAAAAAAACAAAGAACTGAGGACGCTGGAAATCAGAGACAAAAACAGAAATTGTTGGGAAAGCTCAGCAGGTCCGGCAGCACCTATACAGAGAAATCAGTGTTAACATTTCATGTTGAGTGACCCTTCCTGTGCTGATCTGGAATCCACGTTAAAGGAGGGATGTGATAGCACTGGAGAGGGTACAGAGGAAATTTACCAGAATGTTGCCTGGGCTGGAGAATTTGTTATAAAGGGAAATTGGACAGATGGCGTTATGTTTCTTTCATTCACTCTTGGGATGTGGGCCTTCCTGGCTGGCACACAAGGCTGCATTCAAACGAGTGTGGCATCAAGGAGCCCTAGCAAAACTGGGATGCAAATGTTCCACTGGTTGGAGTTATACCTGACACATAGGAAGATGGTTGTGATTGTTGGAGGTCAGTCATCTCAGCTCCAGGAAATCTCTGCAGGATAGTGTCCTAGGCCCAACCATCTTCAGCTGCTTCTTCAATGACCTTCCTTCCATCATAAGGTCAGAAATGGGGATGTTCGCCAATGATTACACAAAGTTCAGCACCAATCGTGACTCCTCAGATACTGAAGCAGTCCGTGTTCAAATGCAACAAGGTCTGGACAATATCCAGGCTTGAGCTGACAAGAGACATTCCTGCCACACAAATGCCAGGCTATGACCATCACCAATAAGAGACAGTCTAACCACTGCCCCTTGACATTCACTGGTGGTACCATCACTGAATCTCCCACTATCGACGTTCTGGGGGTTTCCATTGATCAGACTGAACTTGCCACGTTAACACAGTGGCTACAGGAGCAGGTCAGAAGCTAGGAATACTCCAGCGAGTAATTCATCTCCTGACTCTTCAAAGCCTGTCCCACCATCTACAAGGCCCAAGTCAGGAGTGTGATGGAACACTCCCCACTTGCCTGGATGGGTGCAGCCCCAACAATACTCAAGAAGCTTGGCACCATCCAGGACAAAGCAGCCTGCTTGATTGGCACCACATCCACAAACACCCACTCCCTCCACCACCAACGCTTAGTAGCAGCAGTGTGTACCATCTACAAGATGCACCGCAGAAACTCACCAAAGGTCCTCTGCCAGCACCTTCCAAACCCATGACCACTTCCATCCAGAAGGACAAGGGCAGCAGACACATGGGAACACCAGCCCCTGCAAGTTTCCATCCAAGCCACTTGCCATCCTGACTTGGAAATATATCGCCGTTCCTTCAGTGTCGCTGGGTCAAAATCCAGGAATTCTCTCCCTAAGGGACATTATGGGTCAACCTGCAGCGCATGTTTGCAGTGGTTCAAGAATGCAGCTCACTACCACCCTCTCAAGGGGTAACTAGGGATAGGCAATAATTACAGGCCCAGCCAGCGATGCCCTCAGTCAATGAACAAATAAAATGTTTGGGATTGAGGTATGAATAGGAACCTGTATGCATTAGCACAGAGGAAGTTGATCAGGGTTGGTACACCAGGAGGTACCTGACTGGGGAGTGATGGGAGTTCTGGTACTTGCCAACTGAACAACTTGACATTAGCTGATGCTCATTTTACTCTATAGTCATATTTACCTCCCAGTGTCCCTGGGAGTTGATGGGGGTTCTGCTCCTGATCCTAATCCAAGGTCTATCTTTTTGTGTTCATCAAACTAACAATCAAATCCCAATTTCTCCTCTTCCTAAACTCCCAGAGATCAAGCCGTCAGAGTTAAAACCTTCCAGGAAATTGCCCAGTTATACAGTGCCCACAAATGCAGAGGAAATCCAACCCAGTGGAGGCAGAACGAGAACCTTTGACCCATTGGTGATGATTGGTGATGGGGGTGGGGGTGGAACCTGTCATGGGGGGGATTTGACCCTCTTGAACCTGTGTCCTCTAACCCACTCCTGCCCCATGCTCTGTTTTTAGGAGGACAACTGGAGAGAGATTGCAGGGAAGAAGATGAAATTCCCACCCTCTCTGATTGGAGCCATTTACGATGGGAACTTGGCCAAACTTTATAAGTTGCTGCAGACGAGTGATGGTCTCCTGAGGCAGCTTGATGATGCAGAGGACCGATCTTGGAGAGAGGCTCTCAACCTGGCCATCCGCATGGGCAATGAGGAAATTATCGTTAACCTCCTGCGGCTGGTCAAGTTCGACTTCCGGCAGATCCATGAGGCACTGCTGGTGGCCGTGGACATGAACCTCATCAATGTGGTCAAGCTCCTGCTGGAGAGGCTGGACCAGCAGAAAGGAGTCAGTCACAACAAGGTAGACATCATGTCCTTCTCCCTGGCCTTGTTCGACCACTCCATTGATAGCTCCCGATTCGCGCCAGGGGTCACGCCATTGACCCTGGCTTGCCAGAAGAATCTGTTTGATATCGTCGACCTGCTGATGAAGAAGGGCCATGACATTCCAATCCCCCACAAGATCTCCTGTGCCTGCCCAGAGTGTATCAACGCCCGGCAGTATGACATGCTCAAGTTCTCGCTGTCTCGCATTAACACCTACAAAGGGCTGGCCAGCAGGCCCTACCTCTCCATCGCCAATGAAGACGCCATGTTGAGTGCCTTCAAGCTGAGCCGGGAGCTCAAACAGCTGTCCAAGAAAGAGCCCGAGTTTAAGGTTGGTAACTCCACAGTGTGGACCAGGCAGCGACACATTTCAGCCTGGCTGGAATTGAGGAGGGGTGGGAGGCATGGTATTGCTGCCCACAGAGATTATGGGATCTTGGGAGATCAACTATATCTCCTCAGGGCAACTGGTGCCTCAGCACTGACCGCCTGACAGCGTAATGCCTTCACTATAACAACACATCCCAAGATCATCTATTCCTAACTAAAATTTGATGAGAAATCACTTGCACAGTAATTGGATCCAGTGAACAAATGTTTGGTTAAAGAGGTCAGTTTGAGGAATATCTTAAAGGAAGAGATGATGAGAAGTTTTGAGCACGGGGCTGTGGCAGCTGAAGGCACAGATGCTAATGTTGGGACATTAGAGATTGGGACTGGTGCGGAGATCAGGATTTGGGAAAGGCCCTGCCATCTGGGTGATTAGAGAAAGGAAGGAGACAAGACCATCTCAGGATCTCAAAGCAAAGATGAGATTCTCAATTGAAGAGATTGTTTGCCCTGGAAATAGTGGAGGGTGGGGGATCGGGGAGTGGGGCTTGTGAGAGAGAAATGGGACTTGCTGCAAGTTAGGGCATAGCTACAGCGAGGTACAGATTCTCTCGGTTGAGATGGAATGTGGGAGCTCCTAATATTTTTCAATCATTGAAATCTCTGAATGTCCACTTTGTTATTAACATTGAGTTGTTATCTCCACCTCACAATTGAATCCTTGGTGGCCCAGAAGACAGTGAGGACTGGAAGCCAGAGTCCGTAGGTGTGAGGCTGGAAAAGCACAGCAGGTCAGACAGCATCTGAGGAACAGGAAAAATCAACGTTTCAGGCCAAAACCCGTCGTCAGGACTGGGGAGGAGGGGGGAAGCCCAGAAATAAATAGAGGGAGGAAGGCGGGGGTGGAGAACCTATCACCATCCCACGTACCTTTCCCTAGCCCCACACCCCTCCCTCTGTTTGTTTCTGGGTTCCCCTCCCCTTCTCCTGTCCTGTCAAAGGGTTTCGGCCCAAAATGTTGACTTTTCCTGCTCCTTGGAAGCTGTATGACCTACTGTGCTTTTCCAGCTCCACACTGTGCTTATTGACCTTGGTGTTCCCATCCAATGTCACTCAGTGGAGATAATAGTCTGGCCTAGACCAGAGATCCAGGTAATGTTCATGGTAGGTGGTGGAATTTCAAATTCAATAAAAATCTGGAATTAAGAATTTAACAATGATCATAAACCACTATTGATTGTCAGGAAACCCTTATAGGGTTCACTGATGTCCTTTAGGGAAGGAAATATGCCACCCTGGTCTGGTCTACATGACTCCAGACCCACAGCAGTATGGGTTACATTTAAATACCCTCTGAAATAGAAAGCCCCTCAGCACCAGAGGGAATTAGAGAGGGGAAGCAAATGCTGGGCTTATTAAGAGAGACAGCCACGTGCTATGAATAAATGCATTAAAAATAATCTCTCTTTTCCAGCCGGAATATCTAAGCCTGGAGGAACTCTGTCAGGACATGGCTGTGGAGCTGCTCGGAATGTGCCGGAACCAGAGTGAAGTGAACGCTGTGCTGAATGACTGTGGTGATGAATGTGTGGAAGATGCAGATAACCAAGCCTTTGAAGAAGGGATTCCCAACCTGGGCAGACTGCGTCTTGCTGTCAACTACAATCAGAAGAGAGTGAGTGTGACTGTGATGCCTACTGGGGTCGTATAGCTGTTGATTCACTTCAGAGGGAGAGGGAGGGTCACAACACCATCAGAGACAGGAGCTGGATTGTCATCAGGGGCAGATCTAGCTCCTTTTCCCCTTTTCCCAGCTCCCGGAATTCCATGGGTACTCAAAACCTATCAACTTCAGCTTTGAAGATATTCACCAACTGTAATATGTTGATCAGAAATTGGTTTAGTAACAGGAAACAAAGCACTATGGCCAATGGCTGCCCTTGTCAATGGAAAGCTGATTCCATTAGTATTCCGCAGGGCTCAGTGTTGGGACACCTGCTGTTAGTTTTATATACTAACTATGTGGATTTGAAAATGGGGGCTACAATTGGGAAATTTGCAGATAACACAATAATTGGCCATGTAGTGGATAGTGTAGAGGATAGCCATAAGCTCCAAAATGATATAGATGGGTTGGTGGGGTGGGCAGGAAAATGGATGGTGGAGTTCACCTCTGATAAGTGTGAGGTGATGCTTTTAGGAAGGTCAAAAAGTAAAAAGGGAATACACTGAGGGGTTAGATAAAGTGAGAGATCTTGGTGTGCAAACGCATAGGTCACTAAAGGTAGCTGTACAAGCAGATAAAGTTGTAAAGAAGGCATATGGAACACGCTCCTTCATTGGCAGAGGTATAGAATACAAAAGAAGGGATATAATGATGAACGTAGACAAACAGGAGGCTGGAAGAACACAGCAGGCCAGGCAGCACCTGGAGGAAAGGAGCAGTCAACGTTTCGGGTGTTACCCTTCTTCACCCAGACATGATGACATGGACATGATGGTCAAAATGGCCTCTTTCATGCCAAAGATCTCTGTGAGTCTTTAAGAAGCAGGTGAAGATGGTTGGGCCGGGGACACTACCCTGAGGAACTCTTGCATAGATGTCCTGGAGCTGAGATGACTGACCTCCAACAACCACAACCATCTTCCTATGTGTCAGGTATGACTCCAACCATCGGAGAGTTTCCCCCCAATACCCATTGATTCCAGTTTTACCAGGGTTCCTTGATGCCACACTCGGTCGAATGCAGCCTTGATGTCAAGGGCTGTCACTCTCACCTCCCCTCTGGAATTCAGCTCTTTTGACCATGTTTGAACCAAGGCTGTCATGAGGTCAGGAGCTGAGTGGCCCTGGCGGAACCCAAACTGGGTGTCACTGAGCAGGTTATTGCTGAGCAGGTGCTGCTTGATATCACTGTTACTGATACCTTCCATCACTTTACTGATGATCAAGAGGAGACTGATGAGATGGTAATTGACCGGGTGGGATTTGTCCTGCTTTTTGTGCACAGGACATACCTGGGCAATGTTCCACATTGTTGGGTAGATACCAGTGTTGTAACTGTACTGGAACAGCTTGGCTAGGGGAGCAGCAAGTTCTGGAGCACAAGTCTTCAGTACCATTGCCGGAATGTTGTCAGGGCTGGTAGCCTTTGAAGTATCCAGTATCTCCAACTGTTTCTTGATATCACGTTGAGTGAATCGAATTGGCTGAAGACTGGTATCTGTTATGCTGGGAACCACTGGAGGAGGCCAAGATGGATCATCCACTCGGCACTTCTGGTTGAAGATGATTGCAAATGTTCCATCATTTGCACTGATGAGTGGGGGTCTCCCATCATTGAGCCGGTGTTAGTCTCCTGGCTTGATGGTAATGGTTGAGTGGGGGATATGCTGGGCCATGAGGTTACAGATTGTGCTGGAGTACAATTCTGCTGCTGTTGATGGCCCACAGTGTCTCATGGATGCCCAGCCTTGAGTTGCTAGATCTGGGCTGAGCCTGTCCCATTTAACACAGTGATAGTGCCACACAGCACGATGGAGGGTATTCACAATGTGAAGGCAGGGTTTCATCTCCACAAGGACTGTGTGATGGTCACTCTTACCGATACTGTCATGGACAGATGCAACTGCAGCTGGCGAATTATTAAGGATGAGGTCAAGTATGTTTTTCCCTCTTGTTGGTTCCCTCACCACCTGCCGCAGACCCAATCTAGCAGCTACGTCCTTTAGAACATGAACCAGATTGGCCAATAGTGGCCTGTGCAGTTCTTCCTCATTTTCCCTCTATTGCTGTGGCCTCAATGTTTAAAACCCAAAGCTGCAGGTTGTCAGGTCCAGGGAATTTGTTGCCATTTTTTAGTCCTATTAATTTCTCTAGTTAATTTCTTCTTAATTTTAAGAAGGCAGCTCACCACCATCTTCTCAAGGCGCAACTAGGGACAGGCAATAAATGCTGGGCCCAGCCAGCGACACCCACATCCCATAAATGAATAGAAAAAAAGGTAGGGTTTAGGCCCGAAACGTCAAGTTTTCCTGCTCCTATGATGCTGCTTGGCCTGCTGTGTTCATCCAGCCCCACGCCTTGTTATCTTGGATTCTCCAGCATCTGTAGTAGCTTTTATCTCAAGAAAAAAGGTACCACTTCTTTGTTTATACCATTTTTCTTTAGTTCCCATTCACAAGTGCCTTATTTCCCTGTTATTTCCAGAATAACATTTTGTGTTTAATGTGAGGAATGATACAAAGTTTCTCATCGTTTTCTACCATCTCTTGATTCCTTATTAAAATGCCTCTTTAAAGGTTTACATTTACTGTCATTAATCGCTTCCTATTTACATGCACAGAAAACGGTCACCATTTGTTCTTGCACCTCTCAATCATCTTCTCCTGTTCTCTCTCTCTCCCTTTTCTTATCAATTTCCTCTATTGTTTTACTGGATTCTGTATTCCTTGCACACCTCGTGCTTACTATATGTTATGGTAACACTATAAGCTTCTTCCTCCAGTTTAAGACTGTCTTTAATGCCTCCTGCTCACCATGATGTGGTTTACTGCCTCACAGTAATGTGTATTTATTGTGAATAATGTATTAATCCTTTAAATAAGCCATTGCTTATCTGTCATCCTGCCCTTTTATGTAGTTTCATAATTTATCGTTGGCTACTCACTCTTCATATCTGCACAAAGTTTACTTTGTATAGATTAAAACCCTAGTTTTGGACTAATATAAATCAGAGAATTGACTTATATTATGGTTACTCTTCCTCAGTGACTCCTTTATTGTAACATTGTTAACGAACACTTTCTGATTGCCAACTACAAGATCCAAAATAACCTGGTCACCATTTTGTTCTGACGTATACGAGAATGTTTCATTTAATAGTTTAATTTAGAAAACTACCTTGTCTATACTTCATGAACACTTCCTCCAACTACATAGAGTCATAGAGTTTACAGCATGGAAACGGACCCCTTGGTCCAACACATTCATGCCAACCAGATATCTTAAGCTGATCAAGTCCCATTTGCCCTCTAAACCCTTCCAAAATAACTCCACACAGGCTGGTATCCCATCACCAAATCACCCTTTATTTACACATGGAGAGTACTTGACACTGATCCAGCTCCTCAGAGCCAGCTCTAGAGTGAACAGAACCTCCGATGCTCCTGTTTATATCTGTCAGCCAGGACTCCCTGATTGGACCAGGTTAACAGCCCCAATCAGGGAACTCATATTCTGTGAGACCCACCTGACTAACCTCATTAAATTCACCTTCCTATTCATATACCCATCCAGATGCTGTTTAAATGTTGTAATTGTACCAACCTCCGCCACTTCCTCTGGCAGCTCATTCCATACACACACCACCCTCTGCATGAAAATGTTGCCTCTTAGGTCCCTTTTAAATCTTTCCCACCTCACCTTAAACTTATGAAGATTAAAGTCTCCAATGATAGCTGTATTATCCTCATTTCATGTGCTTACAATTTCCCAACAGGGCATCTCCTGTTTGGGATCTCTAAATGACTCCCACCAATAATTTTTTGCTCTTTCTTAGCCCTACCCAAGATAATTCTTGGTCTTGATTTTACCAAGACGAACATCTTTTCTCTCAATGGCCAGCATCCCATTCTCTAATAGCCTCCAAATTTCCCATATTGTCAATCTCTTCCAAAAGCTAAACACTTAGAACGTTATTGCCCGATCTCAGTCACATTGCAACCCTAGCTGTCTTATGGCAATCAATCAAAACATTTCATTTCCACCTTTTGCTAAAAATGCATCAAATTTGTTGCGACAGTTTCACAATTGCAGAAAGTCTTTAGCTGTGACATTGTGAAACACTTCTCTTAGACATGAATATCTCATTCCAGTTGAGTCTGATTATCTTTTTCTGACCATGCTGATTATATTCATACAATCCCTTACACTCTATCGAATCAAAACATCATACTGGCAGCTTCCGAACTGACCCTTTCCCAAAAGTCCTGTTGATTGGAAGAAGATCCAAGGGATTCCTAGGACAGCCATCACTGGCTGCTCTCGAACATTCTCCCTGTGACAGACTCCTCCTCCCCTCTCACTCTGCCATGTGTTTCTCTTCCAGTTCGTGGCACACCCAATTTGCCAGCAAGTGCTCACCTCGATCTGGTGTGGGAAGCTCACCTGGTGGAGAGGCAGCAAGACCATCTCATTGGTGTTCGTCTCATTTGGGATGTTCCTCACCATGCCCTTACTATGTCTGTTCTACTGGATTGCCCCAAAATCCAAGGTACGGTTCACAGACACCGTTGAGGGATCTACACTGGGAGGGCAAAGGATTGTCAGACATCATGGGGAATGTGGCGCTCCCTCAGCACTGACCCTCCGACAGTGTGATGCTCCCTCAGTGCTGACCCTCCGACAGTGCGGCGCTCCCTCAACACTGACCCTCCGACAGTGCGCGCTCCCTCAGCACTGACCCTCTGAAAGTGCGGCACTCCCTCAGCACTGACCCTCCGACAGTGCGGCGCTCCCTCAGTGCTGACCCTCCGACAGTGCAGTGCTCCCTCAGCGCTGACCCTCCGACAGTGTGGCGCTCCCTCACCACTGACCCTCCGACAGTGCGGCGCTCCCTCACCACTGACCATCCGACAGTGCGGCGATCCCTCAGCACTGACCCTCCGACAGTGCAGTGATCTTATGTCCTTATTGAGACACACAGATTGATAACGTGAAGTTAGGAATAGGTGCGGATATCTTTGGTCTTGACGGCTGAGTGTTTGACAATGCTTCCTCTGGGCGCCATGCCCATCTCTCCTCCACTCGCCTCTTCCCTGTGCTTTTCAATTGATCTTTCCCTCCGCTGCTCGTGTTTCAGATCGGCCAGATCGTTCGCACTCCTGTTATCAAGTTCCTCCTTCACTCATCGTCCTACGTCTGGTTCCTGGTCCTGCTCCTGGTGGAGTCAATAATTGCACAACAATTCCGGGATGTGTCCACGTCCAGGAACCAACCAATCTACGTCAACTCCATCCATATGGTTTGGGTGGTGGGTAAGTTACAACGCGGTCACTCTCTTGGATGTGACTGTTGTGTCCAGGGATGTTTGAACACGTAGAGGGAATTTACACATTTCAAATCTGAACAAAAAGGCTTTTCAAAGTGGAGGAGGTGCAGGCCATTCAGTCTATCACAGTCTGCCATTCTAGCTCATGGCTGTTCAGCTACCTCAATCCCATATTCCCACCCAATCCACGTCTCTCTTGATATCTTTAATATCTAGAAATCTCTCAATTTCTGCCTTGGACTGACTCAGTGATTGAGTTCCCAACACTCTCCTTGTGTAAAGAATTCCAAAGATTCACCATATTCAAGGGAAAATGTTCCTCCACATCTCGGTCCTAATTGGCTAGTTTTTCATTTAGGACCCTGTCCCCTGGTGAGGACACCCCACCCATCCTTTCTAAACTGACATGGTCTGTCCCTTTCAGGGTTTTGTAGGTTTTAACGAGATCACTTGTCATTTTTCTAAAGTTCAGTCTGGCCCAGGCATCTGTTGGGTAAGGTGAGCAGACCCTTCACACAGTACTCCAGGTACAGTCTTACCAAGCCTCTGTGTGGAAACAGTCAGAAACAGGGGAAGTTATAATGGAGAACCAGGCAGAAGCAGCCTCACTAACAAAGTGACATGGTGGCTCGTTGGTTAACAACGCTGCCCTGCAGTCCCAGCGGCCCAGGTTTGATTCCACCCTTGGGCAACCCTCTGTGTGGAGTTTGCACATTCTCCCTGCGTCTTGTGTGGGTTTCCTCTGGGTGCTCCACTTACCTCCCACAGTCGAAAGATGTACAGGTTAGGTGGATTGGCCATGCTAAATTGTTCCATAGTGTCCAGGGAAGGGAGGTGCAGAGTTACAGGGATAGAGTTGGGAAATGGTATTGGGTGGGATATTCTTTGGAGTGCACCAAAGTTCTTTGGTGTGCACTTAATGGGCTGAATGGCCTGCTTCTACATTGTAGGGATTCATTGGATTAAATACACACTTTGGGGGATTAGAAATTGAACTGGATGATCAGCCATGATCATATTGATTGGCAGAGCCAGCTCAAAGGGCTGAATGGCCTGCTCTTGCCCCTATGTTTCTATGTAACTACAACAAGACACCTTCACTCCTGCACTCCTTGGCCAGTTGCGATGAAAGCCAGCATACTGTCTGTTTTTCTGATATTGTCCGAATGGGGAGGGGTAAGTTTGGAAAGGGACAAACTGAACAGCATTCCTGTAGCACCTTTCAAAATCCCAGCACATCCACTGCCAACAAAGTACATTTCAACCTGTCATCAATATTGTAGTGCAGGAAAAGTGCCAGTCAGGTCGTGCACAGCAGGATCTCATTGCACACCTGGCAATGTGATGATAACCAGATGGTCATTTTCAGTGTGAGAATCACAGGAGATTATTCAAACTATCATGCCTGTTCTAACTCTTTGGAAGAGCCACTTAATTACGTGTGATCCCTTGTTCCTCCCCACAGCCCAGTGAACTGTGCCCTTTCAAGCATCAGTTCGACTCCCTTTGAAAGCAGCATATTCCATGTGACGGGAGCCTCTGCACTGATCCTTTCCCACAAATCCCTGCTTCCTGTTCTTCCCCCGCACCCCCAGTGTGTATCCTACCTGGTGACTGACTCTCCTACCACTGGGAATAGTCTCTCCTCGTTTCTTTGACCAAAACCTCTTGTAATTTCAAATGCCTCTGTTGAATCTCCTCTTGGCCTTCCCTGCTTTATGGAGGAAAATCCCAACTTTTCTCAGCCCTCCCAGAGAATAATTCACGCTTCCTCTTCCTGGAGACGATTAGACGAAGGATTAGATTCAACAGGCCAGGGTCAGGGTCATTGTAAGGCTTTTGTGAAGAGACAATGTCTAACCATTTTGTCCTCCCCTTGGAAGGGTTTTTCTGGTACGAGTGTAAAGAGGTCTGGATTGAGGGATTGCGCAGTTACCTGCTCGACTGGTGGAATTTCCTGGATATTGTCATTCTCAGCATGTACCTGGCATCATTTGCCCTCCGGATAGTGGTTTACCTGAGCGGAAAACTCTACTGTTTGGCTGACAGTGCATCTTACTACTGCTTCTACTTTACAGACGCTGGTGAGTGTCAGCCACTGGGCATCATGGCCAATGACAGGTCAAAGTCCCCTCAACTATCTGTTTGTGTCATAACAACACTGTAAACACAGGGGGTAATTTTCCCGCTGCGTCTTAACAACACCGTAAACACAGGGGATAATTTCCCCGCTGTGTCTTAACAACACCGTAAACACAGGGGGTAATTTCCCCACTGTGTCATAACAACACCGTAAACACAGGGGGTAATTTCCCCACTGTGTCATAACAACACTGTAAACACAGGGGGTAATTTCCCCACCGCATCTTAATAACACCGTAAACACAGGGGGTAATTTCCCCACCGCATCTTAACAACACTGTAAACACAGGAGGTAACTTCCCCACTGTGTCTTAGTAACATCGTAAACACAGGGGGTAATTTCCCCACCGCATCTTAACAACACGATAAACACAGGGGGTAATTTCACCACTGTGTCTTAGTAACATCGTAAACACAGGGGGTAATTTCCCCACCGCATCTTAATAACACCATAAACACAGGGGGTAATTTCCCCACTGCGCCTTGACAACATCGTAAACACAAGGGGGTAATTTTCCCCACTGCATCTTAATAACACCGTAAACACAGGGGGTAATTTCCCCACTGTGTCTTAATATCACCATAAACATAGGGGGTAATTTCCCCACTGTGTCATAACAACACCATAAACACAGGGGGTAATTTTCCCGCTGTGTCATAACAACATCGTAAACACAGGAGGGCAATTTCCCCACTGTGTCTTAACAACACTGTAAACACAGGGAGTAATTTCCCCACCGCATCTTAATAACACCGTAAACACAGGGGGTAATTTCCCCACCGCATCTTAACAACACTGTAAACACAGGAGGTAACTTCCCCACTGTGTCTTAGTAACATTGTAAACACAGGGGGTAATTTCCCCACTGCATCTTAATAACACCGTAAACACAGGGGGGTAATTTTCCCCACTGCATCTTAATAACACCGTAAACACAGGGGGTAATTTCCCCACTGTGTCTTAATATCACCATAAACATAGGGGGTAATTTCCCCACTGTGTCATAACAACACCGTAAACACAGGGGGTAATTTTCCCCACTGCATCTTAATAACACCATAAACACAGGGGTAATTCCCCACTGTGTCTTAATATCACCGTAAACACAGGAGGTAATTTCCCCACTGTGTCTTAACAACACCATAAACACAGGATTTCCTGACTGATTAAGGATCTATCGATCTCAACCTTAAAGACTCTGCCCCAGACAGCTCTCTGTTGCTAGGAATGCCAAAGACTCACAACCCTCTGAGAGAAGAAATTCCCCTCAGTGTTAAATTGATGCCCTTTTATTCTGAGACTGTGCCTCCTGGTCCCAGACTCTCCCAGGAGGGGAAACATCCTCTCATTATTTCCCCTGTAAGGCCCCTTAAGTTTCCAAGTTTCACTGTGCTTCAATGAGATCATCTCTCATTTTTCTAAACTCCAGCGAGTACAGACCCTACCTGTTTAACCTTTGCTCATAAGACAATCCCCTCCCACACTGGGGATCCTCCTCATGAGCCTTCTCTGAACTGCCTCCAATAAAATGATCTCCCACCCGTAGACCCTCAGCCCAGCCGCAGTCCCCATTGCTGGGACAAGCACAGCACACTGGGCTAGTCTCTAACTCCGAAGGTCCTGCCCAGTGACTACTCATTGGCCGCATGAGACCGTGAGACTCTGTCCCTCTCCAGCATTAAACTGAGGGGGAGGTTCACTGAGGCCATACAGGGTTAGGATTAAGGCTCACGGCCAGGAATGGATGCGATAGCTGTAGAGGGTGTGTTGTGAGCAGGTGACCTCTCCTGGTTAACGTGGAAATGCAAAGGAGCTTCACCTGACAGCTTCCTAAAGTCATTTTGAGCCAGTGAAGTGCTTTGTAAAGTGTACAGATTTTACAATGTGGGAAAATCAGCAGTCAGTCTGTGCACAGCAAGATCCCACAGACAACCCCATCATAACAACCCAATAATCAGTGTTGTTTTAATGATGTTGACAGGGAATTGCCAGGGTGAACATGGGAAATAAGAGCAGGGCCATTCTGTGTATGACCAATCTGTTGTGGTCTCCCACTCCTCTTTCCCATCCATCACCACAGCGTGAATTCTTGACACTTTCACATCAAACACCCATTGAAGATGGTCTTGAATCAATGCAAAGGAACCACTATCTGCTAGAGAAGAAAATTCCACACCCTAAACAGTGTCTCCCGCGGACGGAAACATCCTCCAGGTATCTCTGTCACAATCTTCAATCTTTCCATCAGGTCAACTTTCATTCTTCTAGCCGCCAGTGGGCACAGGCCACTGACCTAAAGAGGATCTCTGGGTTAGGGTATCATTGATGTGTTGCTGTACTCCCTGAGGACTCACTGGAAATGTCAGAGCTCAAGGCTGTGGAGTGAGGCTGCAACTTTCTGACAGAGTAGCAAGAGGGTCATTCACAGGGTCAGAGCTGACCAAGCAGCCACAGCCTGGGAATGAACCTCAGGCTGTGACGGGGAATGAACCTCAGTCAGGGACTGGGAATGAACCTCAGTC
>JAHRHZ010000135.1:2440308-2460585 GCA_024137785.1 Ginglymostoma cirratum
CCCTCATCCCATTAATGAATAAAGAGAAAAAAAAATTGAAATCACAAGCTTTTGGAATGCTGCTGCTGATGACGGGGCTATACTCCAAAAGCTTATGATCTCAAATAAACCTGTGGAACTATAACCTGGTGTTGTGTGACTCCTGTCCTATTTGCCAGAACTATCTCAAGTCCCCTTTTTGCCCTCCTGATTTCCCTCTTGAGTATACTCCAACTGCCCTTGCACTCCTCTAGGGATTCACTCGATCCCTGCTGTCCATACCTGACATATGCTTCCTTCTTCTTCACCAAAACCCAATTTCTCCAGTCACCCAGCATTCCTACAGCGTTCACCCTAACAGGAACATACTGCCTCTGGACTCTCGTTATCTTTATTTATTCAGTTCCCAATTTAGAACGTTCCTGTTGAACCTGTTCTCCCTGCTGCTTCAGGCAGCATGTTCCAGATTACAACAACTCGCTGTGAGAAAAACCTTCACCCTGTTCCCACCCACCACCACACCCTCCCCACCCACCACCACACCCTCCCCACCCACCACCACACCCTCCCCACCCACCACCACACCCTCCCCACCCACCACCACCACCACCACCACCACTACCACTACCACCTCACTCGAGATCTTTACAACCTGCCCTCTGGAGACTGACCCTCCCACCCAAGAAAAATTTTTTATGACTGCGTTGAAACCTTCCTGATCTGGAACACTACGATTATATTTCCTCTTAACTTTCTGTGGCCAACAGAGAACAATCCCAGCTTCTCCAGTCTCTCTCTGCCTCACCTTTAGGGGAGTCGATGGCCTAGTGATATCCTCACTAGACCATTAACCCAGCGACCCCAGGTAATGTTCTGAGGACCCACTCCAGCAGATGGTGGAGTTTGAATTCAATAAAAATCTGGAATTAAGAGTCTAACTTTGACCCTGAATCCATTGTCGATTGTTGGAAAACCCATCTGGTTCACTAACGTCCTTCCGGGAAGCAAACTGCCATACTTATCTGGTCTGGCCTACATGTGACCCCAGACCCACAGCAACGTGGCTGACTCTTAACTGCCCTCTGGGCAATTAAGGATGGGCAATAAATGCTGCCTGGCCAGCGATGCCATTATTCTGTTAACAAATAAAAAAATGTGAGGTTCCTCATCCCTTGTCCCATATCTGAATAACCCTCCCTCCCCACCCTGCTGAAGACTTGCCATCCTTCCTGAAGTGTAGTTTCCAGATAGTGACACAACCTGCCACCCATGGGGTTACTCCCTGCTCCTGGCCCAAGGTATTCGAGTTTAGTCTGTTTAATGAACTCACCTGGTTGATTGCTCTGATGACTGAGTTCAAGAGACTGTCAGAAAGAACCACTTCAGAATGATTCAAACAAAGGATGAAGCTGAACCATTAGTTTTTAGCCTGACCTGCTGCAGTTACAACAAACACAACAGGCTGGCTCTGTTCCGGGTAAAATACTGTTTCAGTTTCTATTCTGACTCATTGAGCTAGTCTTGCCTGCCAAATTCTTGATGGTTATTGGTTGACCAGATCATGCGTCCCTTAGGGTTTTTTTGTATTAACTACTTGGTGTCCAGGCTGAGAGATGGGAGAGGGATAAGTTGCTCTCATAGTGACTGACTCTCAAACGATGGGCTGAATGGCCTCCTGCTGGGCTGGTGACTCTCTGATCCAGTCACTCAGGATGAAGAGAATTTAATTCCCAAACTGAGTGGATTGGGTTCAATCTCAGCTTCATCATTCTCACAAAATATTACAATGAGGCACATTCCTCATATTTATGTCCATTTTAAACGGGGCCTCGTCATGAGCGGGGCGTTTCATCAGGCCAGAGTTTCTACCTCCCTCCCCCTCCTCCTCACTCACCTCCCCCTCCCTTTCCCCCTCACTCTTCCCTTCAATTTCCTCCTCACACCCTCCCACTGAGTTTTTGGCTGGGGGGTGTAAATTGAAATTCTTTTTGTCTTGTATCCTCTGTGCAAATCCATCTGTCTCAGTCTGAAAAATAATGGTTGATGTGTGGCTAAAGAACAGAGTTCGTGATGTCCATCTTCCTTTGCATTTCTGGAAGATTCTGCTACTGATGTGTGGGCAAGGTGTCTGGGCCTACACTTGGACTCTCGCACCATGAGGACATCAGAGGATTGTCTTGAGCAGCTGCCCTTTGTTTCCACCTCTTTCTCTCTCACTGTCTCTCTCTCTCTCTCCCTCAGTCTCTAGCTCTCTTTCCCAGTCTCTCTGTCTTTCTTCCTGTTTCTCTCTCTCCCTCTGTCTCTCTCACTGTCTCTCTCAACCTGTCTCTCTTGCTCTCCCAGTCTCTGTGTCTCTCCCTCTATCTCTCTCTGCCTGTCTCCCTCTGTCTCTTTCTCTTGCTGTCTCTCTATCTCTCTCCATCTCACTCTCTCTCCCCTGTCTCTCCCTCTCTCCCTCTATCTCTCTGTCTCTTCTCTCTCTGTGGCTGCTCTTGTTCACTGGAAACTCTTGACATCATAAGAGACATAGACCTGTGCAGCACAGAAATAGACCCCTCAGTCCAACTTATCCATGCCAACCAGGTATCCTAAATTAATCTAGTCTCATTGGCCAGCATTTGGCCCATATTTCTCTGAACTCTTCCTATTCATGTACCCATCCAGATGCCTCTTAAATGTTGTAAATGGACTTGCATCTTCCTCTGGCAGCTCATGACACTAAAGTCGGTGGAGTGGTGGACAGTGTGGAAGAATGTTGCAGGTTGCAGGGAGACTTGGATAAACTGCAGAATTGGGCTGAAAGGTGGCAAATGGAGTTCAATGCAGATAAATGTGAGGTGGTGCACTTTGGGAAGAATAATAGGAAGGCAGAATACTGGGTCAATGGAAAGATTCTTGGTAGTGTGGATGTGCAGAGGGATCTTGGTGTCCAGGTACATAGATCCCTGAAAGTTGCCACCCAGGTTGATAGCGCTGTTAAGAAGGCATACAGTGTGTTAGGTTTCATTGGTAGAGGGATTGAGTTCCGGAGCCGTGATGTCATGGTGCAACTGTACAAAACGCTAGTGCGGCCTCACTTGGAATATTGTGTGCAGTTCTGGTCGCCCCATTACAGGAAGGATGTGGAAGCTTTGGAAAAGGTGCAGAGGAGATTTACCAGGATATTGCCTGGTCTGGAGCGAAGGTCTTATGAGGAAAGGCTGAGGGACTTGGGTCTGTTCTCATTGGAGAGAAGAAGGCTAAGAGGGGATTTAATAGAGACATACAAAATGATCAGAGGATTGGATAGGGTGGACAGTGAGAGTCTTTTTCCCAGGATGATGATGTCGGCTAGTACGAGGGGGCATAGCTGCAAATTGAGGGGTGATAGATTTAAGACAGATGTCAGAGGCAGGTTCTTTACTCAGAGAGTGGTAAGGGCGTGGAATGTCCTGCCTGCCAATGTAGTTAACTCAGCCACATTAGGGGCATTTAAACAGTCCTTGGATAAGCATATGGATGATGGTGGGATAGTGTAGGGGGATGGGCTTAGATTAGTTCACAGGTCGGAGCAACATCGAGGGCCGAAGGGCCTGTTCTGCGCTGTATTGTTCTATGTTCTATGTTCTATGTTCTATTCCATACACACACCACCCTCAGTGTGAAAAAGTTGCCCCTTAGGTTCCCTATAAATCTTTCCTCTCTCACCTTAAACCTATGCCTCTAGTTTTGGTTTCCTTCACCCCAGGGAAAAGACCTTGTCTATTTACCCTGTCCATGCCCCTCATGATTTTATAAACCTCTATTAGGTCACCCCTCAGCCTCTGACGCTCCAGGGAAAATAGCCCCAGCCTATTCAGCCTCTCCCTATAGCTCAAACCCTCCAACCCTGGCAACATCCTCGTAAATCTTTTCTGAACCCTTCCAAGTTTCACAACATCCTTCCTATAGCAGGGAGACCAGAATTGCATGCAGTATTCCAAAAGTGGCCAAACCAATGTCCTGTACAGCCGCAACATGACCCTCCCAACTCCCATACTCAATGCACTGACCAATAAAGGCAAGCGTACCCAACACCTTCACTATCCTATTGTTGATGAAGGATTGCCATTTTGGATGTGACTAAATCTTTGCTCCCTGTGTTGATATGAAATGAACAGATCTTCATGGAGGCTTCAACACTGTCTTTGAAACATTTCCTTTCGGTTCTGTGTGAATGGTTTGCTGATGGGCAGTCCCTTGGGATTGAGGTGAACTTGCTTGCAGTTTGGGTTCGATGGGTTTGATGAAAAATAGATCAGTCGAGGGCAGCACTTGTGTCGTATACAGGTTGGGGGTGGGGATGTGTCTTTGGCGATCACTCCCACATTCGGGCTGACAAGTGACTGGGAACACTCACGCCACTCAAATGCCAGGCAGTGACCATCTCCAACAAGTAACAAACTAACCACCATGGTAGGATTTGACCCATATTCCTCAGCCGAGGAATGTCTGGATCACTATCTGCAGTGACCGTGCTGTGTGACCAGAATCGAGAAGATTGTGAATCTCTGGAAGGGTATGATAGGCAGTGAAGGAACAGAGCTGGACATTGTCATCACCTACAACCTGTTCTGGCAGAGAAACAAGGTCCAGACTTGGTCCTAATCACTAACACTTCCTGGAGTCAGTCACTATCTGAGCAGGGCTTCACTTTAAGAACAATAAATATCAAGGGTCTGAAGGATCCCACTAAAGTCACCCTCCTCAGTGAGATAACAAACATGGGGCTGGATGAACACAGCAGGTCAAGCAGCATCATAGGAGCAGGAAAACTTGACGTTTCGGGCCTAAACCCTTCATCAGAAATGGGGGAGGGGAAGAGGGTTCTGAAATAAATAGGGAGAGAGGGGGAGGCGGATAGAGGATGGATAGAGGAGAGGATAGGTGGAGAGGAGGCAGACAAGTCGAAGAGGCGGGGATGGAGCCAGTAAAGGTGAGTGTAGGTAGTGGGGTAGGGAGGAGATAGGTCAGTCCAGGGAGGATGGACAGGTCAAGGGGGCGGGATGATGTTAGTAGATAGGAGATGGGGGTGTGGCTTGAGGTGAGAGGAAAAACAGGTTAGGGAGGTGGAGATGAGCTGGGCTGGTTTTGGGATGCAGTTGGGGGAGGGGAGATTTTGAAGCTTGTGAAATCCACATTGATGCCATTGGGCTGCAGGGTTCCCAGGCTGAATATGATTTGCTGTTCCTGCAGACTTCAGGTGGCATCACTGTGGCATTGTAGGAGGCCAAGGATGGACATGTCATCTGAGGAATGGGAGGGGAAGTTGAAATGGTTCGCGACTGGGAGGTGCAGTTGTTTGTTGTGAACTGAGCGCAGGTGTTCTGCAAAGCGGTCCCCAAGCCTCCGCTTGGTTTCCCCGATGTAGAGGAAGCCACAACGGGTACAGCGGATGCAGTATACCACATTGGCAGATGTGCAGGTAAACCTCTGCCTGATGTAGAACGTCTTCTTGGGGCCTGGGATTGGGGTGAGGGAGGAGGTGTGGGGGCAGGTGTAGCACTTCCTGCGGTTACAAGGAAAAGTGCCGAGTGTGGTGGGGCTGGAGGGGAGTGTGGAGCGGACAAGGGAGTCGCGGAGGGAGTGGTCCCTCCGGAAGGCAGATAAGGGTGGGGAGGGAAAAATGTCTTTGGTGGTGGAGTCTGATTGCAGATGGTGGAAGTGTCGGAGGATGATGCGTTGGATCCGGAGGTTGGTGGGGTGGTATGTGAGGACGAGGGGGATTCTTTTTTGGTTATTGTTGCGGGGACGGGGCATGAGGGATGTGTTCCAGGAAAAGCGGGAGACACGGTCAAGGGCATTCTCGACCACTGTGGGGGGGAAGTTGCGGTCCTTGAAGAATGAGGACATTTGAGATGTGCGGGATTGGAATGTCTCATCCTGGGAGCAGATGCGGTGGAGGCGAAGGAATTGGGAATAGGGGATGGCATTTTTGCAGGAGGGTGGGTGGGAGGAGGTGTATTCCAGGTAGCTGTGGGAGTCAGTGGGCTTGAAATGGACATCTGTCTCAAGGTGGTTGCCCGAGATGGAGAGAGAGAGGTCCAGGAAGGAGAGAGAAGTGTTGGAGATGGTCCAGGTGAACTTCAGGTTGGGGTGGAAGGTGTTGGTGAAGTGGATGAACTGTTCGAGCTCCTCGTGGGAGCACGAGGCGGCGCCGATGCAGTCATCAATGTAACGGAGGAAGAGGTGGGTTTAGGGCCAGTGTAGGTACGGAAGAGGGATTGTTCCACATAACCTACAAAGAGGTAGGCATAGCTTGGCCCATGCGGGTACCCATGGCCACCCCCTTTGTCTGTAGGAAGTGGGAGGAATTGAAAGAAAAGTTGTTGAGGGTGAGGACGAGTTCGGCTAGGCAGATGAGGGTGTCGGTGGAGGGGGATTGGTCCGTTCTGCGCGACAGGAAGAAGCGGAGGGCCTTTAGGCCATCAGCATCGGGAATACAGGTGTATAGGGACTGGACGTCCATAGTAAAAATGAGGTGTTGGGGACCGGGGAATTGGAAGTTCTGGAGGAGGTGGAGGGCGTGGGTAGTGTCACGGATGTAGGTAGGGAGTTCCTGGACCAAGGGGGTGAAAATGGAGTCAAGGTAGGTGGGGATGAGTTCGGTGGGGCAGGAGCAGGCGGAGACAATGGGTCGACCAGGGCATTCAGGTTTGTGGATTTTGGGGAGGAGATAGAAGCGGGCGGTGCAGGGTTGGGGAACGACGAGGTTGGAGGCGGTGGGTGGGAGGTCGCCTGAGGTGATGAGGTTGTGGATGGTTTGGGAGATGATGGTTTGGTGCTCGGGGGTGGGGTCATGATCCGGGGGCGGTAGGAGGAGGTGTCAGAGAGTTGGCGCCTAGCCTCAGCAATGTAGAGGTCAGTGCGCCATACTACGACTGCCCCTCCCTTGTCCGCGGGTTTTATGGTGAGGTTGGGATTGGAGCGGAGGGAGCGGAGGGCTGCATGTTCTGCGGGGGAGAGGTTGGAGTGTTTGAGAGGGGGAGAGAGGTTGAGGCGATTGATGTCTCGACAGCAGTTGGAGATGAAGAGGTCAAGGGAGGGTAGGAGGCCTTGGGATGGTGTCCAGGAGGAGGGCTTGTGTTGGAGGCGGGAGAAGGGGTCAGTAGAGGGAGGGTTAGATTCGCGGTTGGAGAAGTAAGCGTGGAGGCGGAGGCGGAGGCGGCGGAAAAACTGCTCAATGTCCAAACGTGAGCGGTATTCGTTGATATGTGGGTGGAGGGGGACAAAGGTGAGCCCTTTACTGAGGACTGACCGTTCGTCCTCAGTAAGGGGGAGGTCTGGGGGGATGGTGAAGACTCGGCAGGGCTCAGTGTTGCCGTCTCCTCTGGAGCTGCTGGCTGAGGAGGATGTGGGCGGAGCGTTGTCAGCGGCGGCTGTGGGCGGAGTTACGTCGGCGGTGGGTGTTGTGTCGGCTTCGGCGGTGGGCGGCGGCGGCAGCAACAGCGATGACGGTAGTGTCTGTGGTGTTGGTTTCGGTGATGGAGGCGGTGGTTTCAGCAGCGGCGGCGCTCGCTGTCCCGGAAGTGGGGTGCCCGGCGGTGGCGGATGTTTCCGCATCAGGCAGATGTTCACCTGCACACCTGCCAATGTGGTATACTGCATCCGCTGTACCCGTTGTGGCTTCCTCTACATCGGGGAAACCAAGCGGAGGCTTGGGGACCGCTTTACAGAACACCTACGCTCAGTTCGCAACAAACAACTGCACCTCCCAGTCGCGAACCATTTCAACTCCCCCTCCCATTCCTCAGACAACATGTCCATCCTGGGCCTCCTGCAATGCCACAGTGATGCCACCCGAAGGCTGCAGGAACAGCAAATCATATTCAGCCTGGGAACCCTGCAGCCCAATGGCATCAATGTGGATTTCACAAGCTTCAAAATCTCCCCTCCCCCAACTGCATCCCAAAACCAGCCCAGCTCATCTCCACCTCCCTAACCTGTCCTTCCTCTCACCTATCCCCTCCTCCCACCTCAAGCCCCACCCCCATCTCCTATCTACTAACATCATCCCGCCCCCTTGACCTGTCCGTCCTCCCTGGACTGACCTATCTCCTCCCTACCCCCCCCACCTACACTCACCTTTACTGGCTCCATCCCCGCCTCTTCGACTTGTCTGCCTCCTCTCCACCTATCCTCTCCTCTATCCATCCTCTATCCACCTCCCCCTCTCTCCCTATTTATTTCAGAACCCTCTTCCCCTCCCCCATTTCTGATGAAGGGTTTAGGCCCGAAACGTCAAGTTTTCCTGCTCCTTTGATGCTGCTTGACCTGCTGTGTTCATCCAGCCCCATGCTTGTTATCTCGGATTCTCCAGCATCTGCAGTACCTTTTATCTCCTCAGTGAGAACCTACTGGCCAAACTGCCAACTTCCATCCGCCATCACCCAGGACAGCCCCTGTCCCTGGTGGGTCCTCAAATTCACTGCAACATACACGGAGGGGGCTTGGTCTCTCAACCAGGAAACACTGTGACTGGTTTGGCCATGACATACCATGACAGACTGGAAATGCCACCACAGCTCAGTCAAACAACCCTGACAGGACCATCAGAAATATGAACAGGAGTAGGCTATTCAGCCCCTCGAGCTTGCTCCACCATTCAGTAGGATCATGGCTGATCCAATATTCCTCACATCCACTTTCCCACCCTTTCCCCACAAACCTTGATTCCCTGACTGATCAAGTATCTATCTATCTTAGCCTTAAATACACACAAGGACTCTGCTCCCACAGCTCTCTGTAACAAAGACACACAGCCCTCCGTGGGAAGAAATTCCTCCTCATCTCAGTAGGAAAGTGGGACCCCTACAGGCTCCTAATGGCAGTGGGTCAGCACTAAACCCATCACACAACACAATGCTCCGAAGAAGGGGCACTGGACTCAAAATGTTAACTATGTTTCTCTCTCCACAGATACTGCCAGATCTGCAGAGTTTCCCTGTTTGTGATTTCCAGAATCCATGGGATTTTGCTTCCATTTAAGTCCCTGGAGCAGACAGATGTTTTCTCATGTGGAACAATCTAGAACAAGAGATCATCATTCTAGGATAAGGGACAGCAGATTTAAAACAGAGATTGAAAAGAAATTATTTCTTTCAAAGCGTCATTAATCTATGGGATTCAGTACCGCAGAGTGCACTGAATACTGGCACATTAAGTAAATTTAAGGAGGGGAAAGACAGAGTTTTGATGAGTAATGGGTTGAAGGGTTATGGGAGCAGGCAGGGAAGTGGAGTTGAGCTTGAGATGAGATCAGCCACGATTATGTTAAATGGCAGAGCAAGCTCGAGGGGCTGAATGGCCTACTCCTGCTCCATGTTTTGTGTTCTTACAGAATTCCTGCTAAGATTCCCTGGCATTTCTCGGAGGAGAGTTCCCATTTGCACAGTCTCTAGTTGGATATTCTGATGATAGCCAAGCCCAAGCCAGCTGGATTCTCACAACCTCCTTCCCTGATACCTGCCTCTTGGAGGATGAGCTTCTCTCCTACATGATTCACAGGCTCCACCAGAGACAGCAGTGATGATGTGTCCCTCCAGCACTGGGTCCACTTCAGTGTTCCCAAAGTGGGGAACCACTGGCCAATGGCCTTCCAGTTTAGTGTCAGCTCTGACATCATATTTCCCAAATCCCGGAGAGTTACAAATTGTGTTCACTGGTCTATTAGTGTCAGCTTGTTTTTGGGACAGAGAGCTTCCGAGATATGGGAAGTCATGGGCATTTTCCAATGCCCAGCGGGAATCTCAATGGGTGGTTTCATGTTTGGGATGTTGGTGTGGATTGGTAAATATTCACCAATCTGAATACACCCACTATCTCCACGTGCATCCTCAGTACGGTTTATATACTTTGTTGACAGAAGGATAAAGAATTATGAGAGGCATGGATAGGGTGGAATTATCAAATACTGAGGGCATAGGTTTAAGGTGAGAGGAGGAAAGTTTAACGGAGATGTGTGAGGCACGTTTTTTTACACAGAGAGTGGTAGGTGCTTGGAACTTGTTGCCAGGGGAGGTAGTAGAAGCAGATACAATAGCAACGATTAAAGGGCATTTTGACAGATACATGACTAGGCAGGGAATACAGTGATACTGACCATGGGCAGGCAGATGGGATTAGTTTAGAATGGCATCGTGGCTGGCACAGACATAACGTGCCAAACAGCCTATTCCTGTGCTGTACTGTTCTATATTCTATGTTTAAGCACAGTGTAGTCCTATCACAGACACAGCTGTTGTGATATTTTTGGCCTCCAGCCTGTGGTTAAGGTTGATAAGATTACCATCAGTGTGATAGCTTATCACCACACCTGGGGGGAACCTGTCAGTGATACTGCGACAAAGATAAAGCATCATACCAGGACAATGGGACCTCTCCGATCGATGCCTAGTGAGACAGGAAGATGGTCCATTCTGTGGAAACAGTTCCCCGTGATCCACTCGATCTGTTCCTATTAATACCTTGAAGAATGAACTCAAATCACCCTCCCTACCTTCCACAGAAAATATGTCCTTGGTGCTTCTGGGGGAATTTCAACTTTGGAATTTCATACCTGAATTCCAGGATGACAACAATCTTGAAAATGTAGGAAGCTGTTAGGAGGCTATGGACTTATGACATAGACCATTCAGCCTATTGAGCCATTCAATGAGATTGTAGCTGATCTGATAATCCTCAATTCTACTTTCCTGCCTTTTCTCCATAAATCTTGATTCCCTTATGGATTAATAATCAGTCTATCATTCTCATCACCTCATCCTCCTAAATCCTATTGCTACTCAGACTTAGTAAAGGCTCACCCAGTTTCCACTTTAAATTGCTTTGTTCAGTTGACATGGGCCATATTTTGTTTCTTTCCAGCGAACTTCTCCTTTCACTCAAATCTATTGCCTCTTCGAGAGAAATTTTGAAGTCCATTCACATCACAGGGACTGCCTGGAAAAGCTTTGAGTCTGCTGCTACAGTCTAATTCCTTGTAATAAATAGCAATTCTATTTCAGTACAGAAACCTGGCCAGTGTTTTCTGACAGGACATGCGAACTGGGGAAGTCTGGGTGTTTTTAAAAATCTTTAGTTGTTGTGACAACTCCACAGATAGTGGGGCTTAATTCCCAGTGTGTTGCTGCAGTGAGACATAACAACATTCACTCTCACACTCACACTGAGACACACACACTGGATTGAGACCCTGTCCCTGCACCAGCTGGTGGGAGTATTCACTGACATCTTTAACCTCTCGTTGCTATGATCTGAAGTCCCCACCTGCTTCAAGAAAACCACCATCAACCCCATGCCTAGGAAAATTGGCTTCAATATCTACCGCCCAGACGCTCTGATCTCCATAATGATGAAGTGCTTTAAGAGGTTAGTCATGGCTCATATCAATTCCAGCATCCCAGCCTGCCTCGATCCCTTGCAATTCACCCACCGTCACAACAGGTCCATGGCATATGCATTCTCCTTGGCCCTACACTCATTCCTGGAACATCTGGATAACAAGGATACCTACGTCAGGCTCTGACTCACTGACTATAGCTTGGCCTTCAACCCTACAATACCAATCAAACTAAGCTCGAAACTCTGAGACCTTGGTCTCTGCTCCGCCCTCTGTGACTGGATCCTTGACTTCCTGACCCAGAAACCACAATCAATGAGGATAGGCAACAGCACCTCCTCCACAACAATCCTCAACACTGGTGCCCTGCAAGGCTGTGTACTCAGCCCCTTACTTTACTCCCCTGTACATTCCTGACTGTGTGACCAAATTTCATCTGAACTCCATCTACAAGTTCACGTACGACACCAACGTGCTGGCCGGACATCAATCAATGATTAGTCAGAATATAGGAAGGAGCTACAGTGCTTGGTGTCATGGTACAAAGATAACAATCTCTCTATGTCGGTAAAATGAAAGAACTGATCATTAACCTCAGGAAGCGATGTGTAGGGCATGCCCCTGTCTGCATCAATGGGACTGAAGTGGAGACAGTTGAGTGCTTCCAGTTCCTAGGAGTGACAATCACCATCAATCTGTCCTGGTCGCTCCATGTTGATGGTATGGTCAAGAACGTACAACAATGCCTCTACGTCCTCAGGAGGCTAAGGAAACTCAGCATGGCTATAAAGACTCTTACCAATTTTTATAGATGCATCCTAGAAAGCATTCTACCCAGCTGCATCACAGCTTGTAGGGCAACTGCTCTGCCCACGACTGTACAAAACTACAGAAAGTTGTGAACACAGCCCAGACCATCATGCAAGCCAACCTCCCATCTATAGATTTCATCTACACTTCTCACTGCCTTGGGAAGGCAGCCAATATTATCAAAGACCCCTCCCACCCTGACTGTATTTTCTTTCAACCTCTTCTGTCAGGCAGAGGATACAAAAGTTTAAACAAACATACCAACAGGTTCAAGAACAGCTTCTTCCCCGCTGTTATTAGACTTCTGAATGGACCTCTCAAATTTTACATTTAATGTTGATCTCGCTCTTTGTGCATCTTCTCTGCATCTGTAACATTGTATTCCTTACTCTGGTCTATTTCCTTACTGCACTTTGTTTGGTATGATCTGCCTGTACTGCATGCAAAACAAAACTTTTCACTGTACCGAGCTATGTGACACTAACAAACCTAATCTAATCAAACATTGACACACACACATTGGTACACTCACACATTGTCTGAGAGTGTGTATGTGTGTGTCTGTGTGTGTGTGTATGTGTGTCTGTGTGTGTGTGTGAGACTGTGTGTGTGTGAGAGAGTCTGTGTGTGTGTCTGTGTCTGTGTGTGTGTGTTTGTCAGTGTCTGTGTGTGTGTCTGTACGTCTGTGTGTGTGCGTGTGTGTGTGTCTATGTGTGTGTGTCTGTGTGTGTGTGTCCATCTGGCATTTCCCAGACCTTGGATACCATGATGATTTCTCTTTGTCAGCCCAAACCTGAATGGTGTCCACATCTTGCTGCATATGGATGCAGACAATTTCAGTATCTGAGCAGTTCTGAGTGATACTGAAAAGTAGCCAGTGACTAAGTGACCAGGAAAGTTTGAAACTAAAATTAGGGGTTGTGTCACTGAAGGTGATTTCAGGTAGGGTTGAGGCAATGAAGGAATTTGAAAACAAGGTTGAATACATTAAAATTGAGATGTTAATCACAGTTAAGCAATGCGAATCAGTGAGAACAAGGGTGAATAAGATTTGGTGTGAATTAGGGAACAATAGTGGAGTTTTGGCTCACCACACATTTTATGCAGGGTTCAATTTGAGGCCAGTCTGAAAAGTATTGGTCAATTCTATTCTCGAAGTAACATAAGGCCTGAGGGCTTTAGCAGGGAGCTGTGGAAGGGACAGAGTCTGGCGGGTGATGATATAAGCTAGGAAGCTCCACTGGAGATCTCATCTAAATCTAAGTTGAGAACAGTCTACTTCAGTCTCTGGTTTCTGCCCTTGAGAGGAGAGGGAGCTTCTGTTCTTCATTGCATTGAATATGAGGAAATTTCTGTTCATCCTCAATGATGGAAGAACCCAGCACATCAGTGCAAAAGATAAGGCTGAAGCATTCGCAGAAATCTTCAGCCAGAAGTGCCGAGTGGATGAAGCATCTCAGCCTCCTCCAGTGGTCCCCAGCATCACAGATACCAGTCTTCAGCCAATTCAATTCATTCCACATTGGAGACACTGGATACTGCAAAGGTCACTGGCTCTGACAACATTCTGGCAATAATACTGAAGACTTGTGCTCCAGAACTTGTCACTCTTCCAGTCCAAAGATGTGCATTTTAGGTGGATTGGCCAAGATAAATTGCCCACAGTGTCCAGGGATTGTAGATTAGGCGGATCGGCCATGGGAAATGCAGGGTTACAGGGTTACCGGGATAGGGTAGGGGGGTGGGCCTGGGCGGGATGCTCTTTGGAGGTTTGGTGTGGACACAATGGACTGAATGGCCTGTTTCCACACTGTATTGATTCTATGATAAAGATGTGAGAAATCTTCTCAAGCAAGAAAGTCAGTCAGGCAGGAAGGGCGATAATAGGTACTGCAGATCCAGCATCTGCAGTATGTATTATCTCTGATAAAATTTTAACCCCACTGCGAAGCCTCTTCTAAGGATGCCTACCCTGAAGAAGTTACCCTCCTCCCTCCAGACACCATCTTCTATCCGCCTCCCCCTCTCTCCCTATTTATTTCAGAACCCTCTTCCCCTCCCCCATTTCTGATGAAGGGTCTAGGCCCGAAACATCAAGCTTTCCTGCTCCTATGATGCTGCTTGGCCTGCTGTGTTCATCCAGCCCCACACCTTGTTATCTATGGCAGGAAGAGAGTTCAGATTTCAAATAGAGCCCATGTCGCTTTAAGGTGTTTAGAGTCTGCAGAGCCATGTGTAGCCACTAGAGTGTGCCGTAAGCTAAGAGAATAGCCCAGTGACTGTACAAGAAGACAGAGAGGCAGTCCCCAGGGTTAGGGCTCTCTCTCTCTCTCTCTCTGTCTAAACTGCTGGGAGGAACAAGGAAACTTTCCTTAGTTACACCTTCACCTTAATCTTTCCACTGCAAATATGACGAGGGCTAAATATTTAATGGCGAACTTTTGACATTCTTTGTACAGTACCCCCCATGTCTAAACTCCCTTTCCTCTGTACCTACCCCCCAAGGTAAACAGCAGTGATTCAGAATGACCACCTTCTCAAGGGGCAATTAGGGATGGACAATAACTGCTGGCCCAGCCAGTGACAGCCACGTCCCAGGGATGAATATTGTGATGTAGTGGATGGGCAGTGTTTGTACACATGCCTGTTGTTTCTGGGACTACTTGCTGGAATGGCCGAGGTTACAGTGCACAGAGCTCCCTGGGCAGTAACAAAATCCTCACCCTCCTGATCTCCCCCTTCCCCCAGGGTAACCAACACAAGCTGAGGAAACATGGAAGGTGAGCCTCGAACACGTCAGCCTCAACAAACCCTCAAACTGTTCCATGTTTCCTCTTCCTCAGGTGTAACTCAAATCTGCTCTCACTGCCTCGTCTACACGATGCCCCTCAGGATGCACACTGCAGGGGAACGGAGAACATCCATGGGAAGGCAGTCAGGAAAGAGACCTCGTTTTCTTTATTCTTACATGGGACATGTGTGTCACTGGCAAGGCCAGAGCTAGCCCTGGAACTGAGCAGCTCACTCGAGCCATTCCAGAGGGCAGCTTAGAGTCAGCCACATTGCTGTGAGTCTGGAGTCACATGCAGGCCAGGCCAGGTAAGGATGGCAGATTTCCTTTCCTAAAGGACATTGGTAAACCAGGTAGGTTTGAAAACAATCCTTAATGGTCATCATTAGAACCTTTAATTGCATATTTGTATTGAATTGAAATTTCACCATCTGCCATGGTAAGTTTCAAACTCATGTCCCTAGAACATTAGGGTTGTCAATTACTAGCCCAGAGGGTTGGCAAGGCTAGGTCATTGAGTATATTCAAGGCTGAGAGAGACAGCTTGTTAATCAGTGAGGGGGGAATTCAGGGTGATGGGGAAAAGGTAGGGAATTGGAGCTGAGGGTTATCAGAGGAAACATGATCATACAGAATGGCAGGCCAGACTCGATGGGCTGAATAGCCTCTTTCTGTTCCTGTGTCTCGCTGTGTCCCAGTGCAGTGAGATTATCAACACTGCCCACAGTGAAGGGGGAGATGAAGCAGGGTCAGGTTGTTTTCTTTGCAACACAGTAGGCCGAGGGCAGAGTGAGTTGAGACGCGGGGTTCTGTTTTGTAGGGTCAGGTGACAAGTTCTCAATGAGATTGAAAACTGAAGACAAGGAAACAGGTGAAAGCTTGGTGGAGGCTCTGCACCTTCTCAAGCGGAAATAGCTGTGATTAGAAAGGACAAGCTCCCAATATGGTGGGCTCCAGGCATGGAGAGAGCACACAAAGCCGGGCTGCAGACAGATGAAGACTGTGACTGAACTAAGAAAAAGGTAGCTGGGCTGATGCAGTGAGTGCAATGAAAGAATGCACACCAGGCTGACAGAAAGCTGGGTGGCCAGTATATTCACAGCGCGAAGGAAATACCCTGTGCATAGATCAAACTGCAGAGGTTCCGGTTCACAAATTCTCTAAATTGTTGCAATGCAGGAGGAGGCCATTTGGTCCATTATGCTTGTACTGTCCCTTCAAACGAGCATCATTATGGAGTACCAATTTCCAGCCTTATCGCCATATCCCTGTACACCATCACTACCTGAGTAACCATCCAATGCCCCTCTTGAATGCCTCAATTGAACCTGCTTTCCCCACATTTCCATGTGGTGCATTGCAGACCCTAACTCATTGCTAAGAGAAAGTCTTTTCTCACAATATTGTTGCTTCATTTGCACATCATTTTAAATCTATACCCTCTCTTCTTGTTCTTTGTACGGGCAGGCGCAGCGTCTCCCCATCGATTCTATCCAGCTCGCTCATGGTTTTGAAAACCTCTGTCAAAACTCCTGTTGTGATACAAGTCACTGGAGCCAGAGCAGCACAGGGAATGAGAACAGAAAGAAATCAAATATCCATTCTTGTGAAGAAAGCAGTGAATTTTGAACTAGACACAGGATCCAGACAATTGCAAGAGAGTTCCAGCTATCACGAGTCCCAGAGGAAAGAAATTCCCACAGCTGTTCAGATCAGGAAGAGGGCAAGAAACAATCCCACTACAATAGGTGTGAAAGCGAAGATCAATACTAGAGTCTTGTTCAGACTCCGGCACAAGATCTTTCCTGGAGATTGGAAAGAAAGCTTTCTCCAAGGGAAGGGGTTTGGGATCCATACAATTGCATTCCAACAGCTTCTAGGGTAACTGAAATTTCAGAGCTGGGAATAACCCAGAGACACACACACACACACACACACAGACGCAGACACACACATATGTGCACACACAGACGCAGACACACACACACATACACACAAACACGCACACACATGCGCACACACAGACACACACATACGCGCACACACAGACACACACACATAGGCCCACACGCACACACACGCGCACACACACACACACACACACGCACACACACGCACACACACACACAGGGGGTCAGTGACAGACCTGATCCGCACATCTATGAAGAGCTGAAGCTAATCTCAGGAAAGGTGGTGGTCTGTTGAACTGAAGGGATCCCATTGGAAAACACCCTCCAATCAGAAGAAAGGAAGATCCAGTGTCAACATATGCAGAGAAAGAGTTGGATCTTTTAAGGATTTTGAGTATGATAGTGCCACTGGAAAAGCAGGCCTGTTTTTCTAAATGGAGAGAGATTGCAGCACTCTGAAAATACAGAGGGATCTGGGCGTGCTTGTACATGAACCAGATAAAATTAGTCTGCAGGTACAGCAAGTGGAATATTGGTGGTTATTACAAGAAGATAAAAGTGGGGATGTTCTGTTGCAGTTGTACAGGGCTTGGTGAGATCACACCTGGAGGCCTGTGGGCAGCTTGGGTTTCCTTATTTAAGAAAGGAAATGAATACATTCGGTGTGTTTCAGAGAAGGTTCCCTTGTCTGATTCCTGGGGTAGGGGTGGGATTGGAGTGGGGGGGGCACATTACAAGGAATGGTTAGACAGACACAGCCTGTATCCGCTGGGGGTCAGGAGAATGGGAGATGACCTGACTGAAAGAAATAAGATCCTGAGGAGATTGGCTAGACTGGATACGGGGAGAATGGTTCCCTTCGTGGGAGAGACTGGAACGGGGAATCACTGTCTAAAAGTAAGGTACATCCTCTTAAGGCGAAGGTGAGAAGGAAATCTTGCTCTCAGAGAATCTCAAGAGACAGATTCACTGTTTATTTTTAAGGCAGAGGTAGATAACAAGGGAATCAGACGGATTGGGAGAAGGCGGGAAAGTGGGGGTTGAGGCCACAATCCAATCGGATGTGATCTTATTGAATGGTGGAACAGGTTAGATGGGCCGAATGGTCCACTCTTGCTCCTAATTTGAATGTTTGCATTGACCAAGTAATGAAACCAGGGATCCACTGTCTACTTTAAAGCACCAACAAAGCTGACATAACATTTGAAAGAGTTCCCAGTGACGAAGAAGAGCTGGTCATCGTCAGTCAGAGCGTGAAACTCTACCACAGTGAGGGAGAGCTACATCGACAGCCAGGAATTTGGCTGGATCCCAAAGATCGAAACTAATCCCTGAAGGGGGATCCCTGCTCCATTCTGAGGCTGCCAGTGGTAACACCAACAGACCTTAACCAGCCTGAAGCCAGAAGCAGAGGCTGCAATGTGAGTCGCTGCTCTTGTTAATATTTAACACGCCCTTTGGACAGTGCAAATTCCGATCTCTCACTTTCAGCCTTCAAGTTAACCAGGCAATGTTCCAGCCGGAAGTAGACATGGCGTGCAGATGGTGTCAGGGATTGGACAGCTGATAATGTCCAGACCTCTGGTGGGGATGGGCCGGACCATGGCCATCTTCAAAGAGGAGGGAGGCAGGAAAACTGGCATCAAATGATTCGCAGTCAGATGGGTTGTGAATGTGACGTAATGGCAGTTTCTCTGATGGAGGAGCCCAATGGGTCCCAGCGCACAGTTTGATTTGTACAATTAGTTCAAAGAGAGCTCCCATGTAAAACTGTGCTTATTTCAGTTATAACAAGCATGGGGCTGGATGAACACAGCAGGTCAAGCAGCATCATAGGAGCAGGAAAACTTGACGTTTCGGGCCTAAACCCTTCATCTCAGTAATAGGTGGAAAAGGATGACGGGCCTTGTTAGAGTGGGAGAGACAGAACTGTGGCAGATCAGCCCCTCCTTTTCCAGGGTCAGGAATCCTGGCCCAGTCAGCAATGCCCACAGCCAATGACTGAATAAAACAAACACAGAGACTGATGGGGGTCTGTGGGGAAACGTAGGAGAGCCAGAAAAAGCCTCTTTACTTTGAATAAAAAGAAACATACAGCTGAAGTGAAGCAGAAACCCACAGAGCTCTGACTCTGCTGACATGGATGGAGTGGGCTGAACAGCCTCCTGTCTTATAAATACCCAGTATTTTGATCTACATTCCTATGATATCACCCACTTATAGCTCAGCACCTTCTCAATCCCCCATTCCCCATCTGTTCTACAGCACAGAAACAGACCACTTGATCCAACTCATCCGTGCCAACCAGATCTCCTAAATTAATCTAGTCCTATTTGTCAGCATTTGGCCCATATCCCTCTAAACCCTTCCAATTCATATACCCAATCAGATGCCTTTTGAATGTTGTAATTGTACCAGCCTCTACCACTTCCTCTGGCAGCTTGTTCCATACATGCACCACCCTCTGTATGAAAAAGTTGCCCCTCCCTTTTAAATCTTTCCCCTCTCACCTTAAACCTACGCCCCTCTAGTTTTGGACTCCCCCCACCCTGGGAACCTTTCCCACCAATCCCTGAAGCTGTACCCAACAATCCCCTCAGTTCTAACTCATAGTCACTCCAACACAAAGACTAATTTCTACTGTCTATCTGTCTCTGCTCCTGCCTCAGCTCATCCACTGCTGAAAGCCTTACCCTCACTCACTCCCCCAACCCATTGCCCTGGTTTGCTATAGTGACAGGATTGATCAGGGATGCATCAGTGGTTGATCCGAGATTAATCTGGGAGCAATGAGTGATCCATCAGGGATTAATTTGGGATTGATGCAGCATTGTTTCTGCGATATGGAGGATGGGGGGTGGTGGATTGGTGATCCAAGAAGAAGCTCTGGGCTGTGTTGAACCCGCACCCCTCCAGCTGCCACTTGCCAGTTTAAGATGCTGTTGTTGGTTCCTGGCTATTTCCTGTTGGGTGTCAGTAAGTGAACTTCCTCTGAGCTGGGGCGGTCACTTCCTCGGCTCAGTAACTGGAGGGAGAGGCGAGCGGAGGAGATGCGATTCGGTAAGTGTGACATTGCGCTTGTCGCTGAGCCGGAGGAAACGGGGCAGAGGGACAGCGGGACCTGGGGGGCGACCGACAAACTGCGGCCAAAACTTTCCAAAAGTTTGCTTCCTTTGTTCAAAGTTTGAGCGGAGCCGCGGGAGGGAGACTCGGGGCAGGGGGCTGTGTCCCGGGGTTGGGGGTCCTTCACCCTCCCAGCGCCTTTCCCTGGGAGAGGCAGTGCCTCTGGAACTGGGGTAAATGTGAACTCAGACCCCTGGTCCCACTTCCTCCCCTTTCTCTCTGCCTCTCTCCCTCTCTTCCTTACCCCACCTCTTCTCTCCCCCCTCACTCTCTCTTCTCCGTTTCCCCCCCTCACTCTCTCTTCT
>JAHRHZ010000135.1:2460595-2487791 GCA_024137785.1 Ginglymostoma cirratum
CTCACTCTCTCTTCTCCGTTTCCCCCCCTCACTCTCTCTTCTCCGTTCACCCCCCACTATCTCTTCTTCCGTACAACCCCCCCACTATCTCTTCTTCCGTACCCCCCCATCTCTTCTTCCGTTCCCCCCCCTCAACTCTCTCTTCTCCTCCACCCCCTGAACTCCCTCTTCTCCTCCACCACGCCCCCACTCTCTCTTCTCCATTCCTCCCCGCCAGAATCTCAGTATTGTTATAATGTAGAAGGAGGCCATTTGGTCCACAGTGCCTACACTCGCTGTGCTAATGAGCATCATCACCCAGTATCATTCTCCTGATTTCCCTTACACAGTTTCTGTTTAAATACCCTCCATTGCCTCTCTCAAATGCCCCAATTGAACCTGCCTCCCTCAGATTTCCAGGCAGTGCGAAAAAGATTTTCTTACCTTGCATTTACTTTATTTGCAAAACACTTTAAAACGATGCCCTTTGCTTCTCAATCTATTTAGAAGTGATGTGGAGGTGCTGGTGTTGGCCTGGGGTGGACAAGTCAGAAATCGCACAACATCAGGATATAGTCCAACAGGTTTATGTGAAAACACGAGCTTTTGGACCCTCCCTACTCCTAACATGAAGAAGGACTGAGGCTCCAAAATCTTGTGTCTTCAAATAAACCTGTTGGACTATAACCTATTTAGAAGTCGGAACAGTTTCTTCCTGTCTGCTCTGTCTGGCTGAATTGTGATTTTGAAAACCCCATTCAGATCTCTCAGCCACCTTCTCTCCACCCAACTTCAATCTATGCTCATCACTGAAGTTTCTCATCCCTCAAACCATTCTTGTAAATCTCTTCTGTACTCTCTCTCATCTTTCCTATAATGTGCTGCCCACAGCTGTACAGAATCCCCTAGCTGAGGTCTTACAAGTGTCTTGGACAAATGCAACATCACCTCCTTGCTCTTGTACTCTGTGCCCCTGTTAATGAAGCAAGAATAAATAGGCTTTATCAATTGCTGTCTACCTGTGCCATCATTAATACTTTATGTACCTGTATACCCAGGTTTCTGTTCTGCAGACCATTTAGAGTACTATTCCTCTTCTTTCTAACATAGTGCATCACCTCACACTTTTCTGCATTGAACCTCATCTGTCACCTGCCCATTCACAAGTTGGTGCAGTGAATGTCATTTTGGAGCTCTACAATGTCCTCCTCACAGATTATAATTCTTCCACATTTGTATCATCTATAAACTTTGAAACTGCACACCAAGACCCAGATTGTTAATATAAATCAGGAAAAGTAACAGTCCCAATACTGACCCCTGGGGGGCTCCATTACAAACTTTGCCCCAGCCCAAAAATTACCCATGACCACATCTGTCTGTCTGTCTGTCTGTCTGGAACAAAAGCAGGAGGAGGCCATTCAGCCCAACAAGCCTGCTCCCCTGTTCATTTGGATCATGGCTGATTGCCTGCCTCAGTACCAGGTTCCCACACGATGTCTGACCTGAACCTGAACCTGCTCAATGATTGAGCTTTCACAGGTTTCTGAGGCAGAGAATTCCAGTCACTCTCAGACAATGAAATCCAGATCCTTCAGAACCCCTCACTTCCCAACCTCCTATTTCTTTAGAAATATTCTGCCTTTTTCAATTAAAGTGAATAATCTCTTGATTATCTACATTATGTTCTGTTCTAGCCCGTGTACTCAGTCTGGAGAAATCCTCTTGAAGCCTCCCTGTACCCTCCTTATGTCTCTCACTTCCTTCCAGTTTGGGTACGTTTGGGAATTTTACAGTGGCTCCTCACATCCGAATATTGATTGAACAATTCTGGATCCATCACTGACCACCTGATTCCCTAATTCCACAGACTCCAATTTTGTTAATTAGCCTCCTTCACCCCCCCCACCCCCATTTCCCAGAACTACAGGGACCCTCTTGACCTCCCTTCCTGCCCCACTGGTCTCAACCTTCGATTGATTGTCCTCCACCATTTCTGCCAGGATGACCTCTCTCCCTGAATTTGCCAGTTTACATCTGGCTCTGGCAATAAACCAGAAACGCCGCAAGCAAAAGCTTCGATCGCCAACATTTGTCATACACCATTTTGACATTCACTCTGCTCAATGTTATCATTTGGTTCTAAGTTATGACAGCTTTGCTGTAGGGAATAGAATATGAACATGAACAGAAGATGCTTAGTTCACAGGAAGCAGAGAGTGGGACTAAATAGGTCATTCTCCAGCTGGTAAAATATAACAAGTGGTGTGCCACAGGGGTCAGTCCTGGGACCTTAATTGCTCAGAATTTATAGAAACAACTTGGATGAAGGGATCGAAGGTATGGGAGCTCAATTTCCTGATGCCAGAAAGATAGGTGGGAAAGCGAGTTGTGAAGAGCACATGAGAAGCCTACGTAGGGATATACATAGCCGCAGTGAGTGAGCAAAAATGTGGCAAATGGAGTATAATGGGAAAGTGTGTATGTGCCCTTTTTGGCAGAAAGAATAAAAAGAAGCAGATTAACTAAACGGTGAGAAAGTTCAGAACTCTGAGATAGAGGGGGATCTGGGTGTCATAGTTCATGAAGCACAGAAGGAGAGTGTACAGGAACGGCTAGTCATCAGGAAACTGAACGGAATGTTATCACTTAATGTGAGGGGAATGGAATACGAGAGTAAGGAGGTTAGGCTTCAGTTATATAGTGCTCTGGTGAGACCACATCTAGAGTACTGTGTACAGGACTGGTCACCATAATTACTGAAGGATGTTAATGTATTTATTGCATTGGAAACAGTTCAGAGAAAGATTACAAACTAAGACCACATTTTCTATCTTGCCCTGTCTCTGCCTTTCTCACCTTCTCTCAAGCTAACTATGTCTGTCTCACTCTGTGTGTCCCCCTCTCAGGCTCTGTGTGTGCGTGTGTGTGTATGTCTCTTTCTTTCTGTTTCTCTCCCTCTGTATATCTTTCTCTCTCTCTCTCTCATGCTCAGTGTGTGTGTCTTTCTGTCTGTGTCTCTCTCTTGCATACACACTCTCTCGTGTTCTGTCTGTCTCTCACACTGTGTGTGTTCTGTCTCTCTCTATCATGCTCTGTCTCTATCCATCTATCTGTCTCTGTCCATCTCTCTCTGTCTTTCTTTCTCTCTCTCTCTCTCTCTCTCTCTGCGTGTCTGTCTCTCTCTTATTGGGTTTGCTAAGCCAACATGTGAGTGTTGAGCTGGGTGTGGGTCTTGGAACTCCCTTCCCCATGAGGAGCTGCTCATTATTTGGAAACGTTGGGCAGAGACTGAGCCTGCACTGTCTTAGTGCCTATCCACCCAGCACTGAACACACAAACACAGGCACACGCTTACACTATTAGGTACGCACAAACACACACAAGCACAGGCACACTCCAGGCACATTATTCATTCGACAGTAGATCCCTCATCACTTTCCCCAGAGTCCTTAGGCAAGTTGAGGGAATCTGCATATGTCTCTGTGTGTCTCTCTGTGTGTGCGTGTCTCTGAGTATCTGTATGCCAGCAGTTTACACAATCTCAGTTCTGACCCTCTATATAATGGGCTAACTGTCTGACTGTAACTATCCTGTAATACTGTCAGACATGGTTCGGGGTTGAATTTTGATTTATAAACACTGCTGTGAAGCACCTTTGCTCTCTTAAAGGCAGTTGATCCACACATTGTTAACTCTAGAAGGAAAAGCGAGGGTCAGCATTGCTGAGAATCCACTCCATCTCAGTCTGTGATAGGCTAACTGTGCTCTCTGTCCCAGGGTGCCTCTCAGTGCACAGTAACACTCAGTCAAATGTGGGTCACAGGAAAAGCAGCAATGGGTTTGATAAGGAAACTCATGTTTAAGTAGTTTGGTTAAGTTTTGTGACGAGGTAACAGAGCAGATTGTTGAGGGTAATACAGTTGATGTGGTATACGTGGAATTTCAGAAGGCATTGGATAAAGTGCCACATGACAGACTTGTGTGAGTAATGTTAGAGCTTATGGAATAGAAAGAGGCAGCAGCAACATGGGTATGTGAATGGCAACAGGAAACAGAGAGTAATGGTCAGTGGACGCTCCTCGAAATGATCAGTTCCTGGGACAATCCTCGATCTGTATTAAAAGCTCAGATTTGCAAGTAGCACAGTTTTCAAATTTGCAGATGATACAGAATTTGGAAGCATTATATACTGCAAGGAGGACACTGCAGAATGTCAGAGGATGTTGATGTGTGGTCAGAGGAGGCAGGCTGGAGGGAAATGATATTTAATGGAGACCAATATGAGCTCACGCATCTTGGCAGGATGATATGGGGGGGGAAAGAGGGGGAGAGACGGAGAGAGAGAAAATAAAATATCAGCTACAACTCTGCAGGGTACCCAGAAACAGGACCCGAGCGTAGGTCTGCACTAAAGTTGGCAGAACAGATAGTGACCAGTTGAGACTGTAAGACATAGGAGTAGGCCATTCAGCCCATTGAGTCTGCTGTGCCATGCAATGAGATCCTGACTGATCTGATAATCCTCAACTCCACTTCCCTGCCTTTGCCCCATAACCCTTGATTCCCATACTGACTAAAAATCCGTCTATCTCAGCCTTCTATATACTCAATGACCTAGCCTTGACAGCCTTCTGTGATAAAGAATTTCACAGATTTGTGACCCTCAGAGAGATGGAATTCCTCCTCATCTCTCTCTTTAATGGGTGACCCCTTATTCAGAGATTATACCCTCAGGTCCTAGACTCTCCCACAAGGGGAAACAACCTTTCCGCATCTCCCCTGTCGAGTCTCCTAAGATTCTTGTATGTTTCAAAAAGAATACTCTCATTTTTCTACATTCCAATAAATACAGGCCCAACTTAGTTAATCTTTTTCCATTGAGGGGGCTGAGTCTTTTGGAACTCCCTTTCTGAAAAGGTGGTTGATGCAAAATCTTTAAGTATTTTGAAAGCGGAGAGAGAGAGAGATTCCTGATGATCAAAGGGATGAAAGATTATTGGGATATGCAGGAATGTGGATTGAGGTTAAGACCAGATCAGCCATGATCTTATTGAATGGTGGAGCAGGCTGGAAGGGCTGAGTAGCCTAATCTTGTTTCTTGTTCATGAGTTTGGAACCTTGTCATTAGACAATCCAGTCCCTCCATCACCAGGATCAGCAGAGTGAACCTTCTCTATCTCCAATGTCCCTTAGAAACAGGGACAACAGCTGTTTTAATTTGCTGTCCTGATTACCCCTGAAATTTGGATGCTATCTTGTTGTGATACATGGTGAGGATTTCCAAGTCCCTCTGTGCTGTAACTTTCCGCATCTCTCTTCATGTAAATAATAGTCCACTCCTCTAGTCTTCCTATCAAATAGTCCACTCCTCTAGTCTTCCTACCAAAATGCATAACCTCACATTTTCTCACATCATATTCCATCTGCCAAATTTTTGCCCACTTGTTTAACCCTGTCTATAGGCCTCTGCAGACTCTGTCATGCTCATATCTTGCCTTCTCACCTGTCTTTGTGTCATTCACGCCAGGGGCTCTTATATTAAGCAGCCTAATGTGTGGTATCTTATCAAAAACCTTATGAAAATCAAAAGGAATTACAGCCACTGCTTCCCCTTTACCTATCTTGCTTGTTACCTCCTCAAAGAATTGGCTATGACGGATTGGGAAATGTTACTGGGAGGGCTGACGGTGGAGAGGCCAATGGCAAACAACTGGGTGAACTACAAAAATTGTTGATTCCTGTGTGGGTCAAGAGTGCAAACAGAACGCTGGCCAAAGCAGGCAATGTTGGAGGTACATTAGAGGGTATGACATGCAAAAAAGAGGCCGACAGATTGGCAAAAGAAAAAACTATACTTGAGGATTGAAAATAGTTTAGAAGTCAGTAAAGGAGGACCAAGGGATTGATTAAGAAGGGGAAAATAGAGAATGAGTGTATCTTGCAGGGAACATAAGAACTGACTGTAAAAGTTTCTTTGGTTTTGTAAAGAGAAAGATTAGTGAAGACTAATGTAGGTCTCACAATCAGAAATGGGGGAATTTATAACAGAGAATTGGCTGACAAATTAAATTCACACTTCAAAAAGGAGGACTCAAATAACACAGGGTTTACTGAGAGGGAGGAACTGAAGGAAATCAGTATTAGGAGGGAAATGTTGGGGAAATTAATGGGATTGAAGGCCAATAAATCCCCAGTTCCTGATCATCTATATCCAAGAGTACTTAAGGTAGTGGCCCTAGAAAAACTGGGTGCATTGATGTCATCTTCCAAGATTCTTTAGACTCTGGAACAGTTCCCACAGATTGGAGGGTAGTTGACGTAACCCCACTATTCAAAAAGGGAGGTAGAGAGAAAACAGGAAATTATAGACCAATGAGTCTGATGTTGGTAGTGGGGAAGATGCTGAAACCTACTGTAAAGGATTTATGGCAAGCATTTAGGAAACAGTGGTGGAATCAGCCAATCAGCATGGATTTACAAAGGGAAATCACAATCGACAAATCTGCTGGAATTCTTCAAGGATTTAACCAGTGGAGTTGATGAGGTGGACCCAGTGGATGTGGTTTATTTGGCCTTTCAGAAGGCTTTCAGCAAAGTCCCACATAAGAGATTAATGTGTCAAATTAAAGTGTATGGGATTGGCGATGAGATGGATAGAGAACTGGTTGGCAGACAGGAAGCAAAGAGCAGGAATAAATGGGTCTATTTCTGAATGGTAAGCCGTGACGAGTGGGGTACCACGTGGATCAGTGCTATTCACAATATATGTTAATGATTGAAATGAGTGAAAAGGATGCAGGAATGTTACAGTGTCACTTGGACAGGCTGAGTAGACAATGGCAGAAGCAGTGTAATGTGATAGATGTGAGATTATCCATTTTGGTAGCAAAATAGGATGGCAGATTATTATTTGAATGACGGTAAATTGAGAGAGGGGAATATGCAACAAGACCTGGCTGTCCTCGTACACCAGTCACTGAAAGTAGGCTCACACGTGCAACAGGCAGTAAAGAAGGCAAACTATATGTAAACCTTCATAGCGAGAGGATTCAAGTACGAGAACAAGGATGTCTTGCTGCAATTATACAGGGAATTGGTGAGACCGCACCTGGAATAATGTATGCAGTTTTGATCTCTTTATCTGAGGAAGGTATTCTTGTGAAAGAGGGAGCACAGCAAGAGTTTACCAAACTAATTAAAAACCAAAAGAACTGCAGATGCTGTAAACCAGGAACAAAAACAGAAGTTGTTGGAAAAACTCAGCAGTTCTGGCAGCATCTGTGAAGAAAAAATTCAGAGTTAATGTTTCGAGTCTGGTGTCCCTTCCTCAGAACTCTCCGTCTTAAATGACTTTATTTCTGAGGCAGGGTCACCAGACCTACTAAGCATTTCCAGCAACTTCTGTTTTTTTAACCAAACAAATGTATAAGGAGAGATTAAGTCAGTTAGGACTATATTCACTGGAGTTTAGAAGAATGAGGAGGGTTTATATCGAAACCTATAAAATTCCAATGGGACTAGACAGGATGGATGTACCCATTGGTGGGGGAGAACAGAACCAGGGGTCACAGTCTCAGCATATTGGGTAGGCCATTTAGGACTGAGATGAGGAGAAATATCTTCACCCAGAGAGTGGGGAGCCTATGGAATTCCCTGCCACAGACAGAAATCAAGGCCAATGATTTATTCACACACCGGGCCAGCAAATTCATGAAGACCAGAATGGCCTCCTCCTGTGCTGTAAGCCTTCTGTCATTCTACCTCCCATGGAGATGCTCCATTGATGTTTGTGATGTGGCCTGTCTCTTTAAGGGATCTGGTTAACCAATCAGTTGGTTGTTTAAATACCGAGACCAAGCTGAGGTATGGGTCTCCCCTCAGCTTCAGGAGGTGAAGCTCCTGATCCATCCTGTACTGAGGGCAACCCCTCAACTAAAGGCTGAGCGCAGGATGAACAGGTCTGTATAGGACACCAGTCACGGCTCTGAGCTGCACACGGGCCTCTGACACTGAGAGTTGTGTTTGATTTCAACACCATCACATTATCCCGGCAGAGATTCATAGACGGAGCGCCGCGCTGTCGGAGGGTCAGCGCTGAGGGAGCGCCGCGCTGTCGGAGTTAAAAATTCCGATGGAAACTTTGACCATAACATGGTAGAATTTAGTATTCCGTTTGAGAGGGAGGAAGGTGGGTTGGAAACAGCCATGCTAAACTTAAACAAAGATAATTACAGAGGACTGAGAGCAGAGCTGGCTGGGGTGGACTGGGGAAGGAATTTAACAGCAGACAGTGAGGAATAATGGTAGTTGTTTAAGAGAAAAGTTCATGGCTCACAACAAAGATATATCCCAGTGAGGAAGAACAATTCTAGAAAGGGGATACGTCAACCATGGCTAACCAGGGAAGTTAGGGATAGCATCAAATTGTATGCATTTTCTTTCAACGTGGCAAAGATTAATGACCAGGCAGAGGACTGGGAAAGGTTTAATAACCAACAAAAGATGACCAAAAAAAAACAAGAGGGACAAGATAAACTTTGAGGGTAAACTTGCAAGTAATATCAATACAGACAGTAAGAGCTTGTTTAAATTTATAGAAAGGAAGAGAAGGGCCAGAGTCAACATAGGCCCCTCAGAAAATGAGACTGTGGAGATAATGTGAATGAGGAAAGGATAGAGGAGGTGAATAAATACTTTGTGTCAGTTTACACAGTGGAAGACACTAGTAGCATTTGTAAACTATGAAATAATCAAGGGGCAAGAGGGAGCGGAAAGAAATACAATAACTATCACTGAAGAAGATTTCTCGGGGAACTAATTGGGCTAAAGACTGATAGGTCCCCTGAACCTGAGGAGATGCACCCTAGGATATTAAAGGGAGGATTTACAGAGACAGTGGATGCACTGGCAGTAATGTTCAAGGAATCCTTAGATTCTGGAGAGCTCCCATTGATTGGAAAACAGCCAAAGTAACACCTTTATTTGAAAAAAGGAGACAGAAAACAAAATAGGCCAGTTAGCTTAACATCTGTTTTTGGGAAAATATTAGAGTCTGTTCTAAAGTATGTAATAGCAAAGCATTTAGAAATACGTAATATGAACCCCACATGATGGACTGAATGGGCTACTCTGGTGCTACATCATGTGGTCTTATATCCGACATCTCTAAAAACACGTGATGTTGGTCATTATCATGTTGCTGTTAATGGGATCTTGCTGTGCAAAAAAATGGCTGCCTCTGACACTTCCGCCATCTGCAATCTGACCCCACCACCAAAGACATTTTTCCCTCCCCACCCTTATCTGCCTTCCGGAGGGACCACTCTCTCCATGACTCCCTTGTCCGCTCCACACTCCCCTCCAGCCCCACCACACCCGGCACTTTTCCCTGCAACCGCAGGAAGTGCTACATCTGCCCCCACACCTCCTCCCTCACCCCCATCCCAGGCCCCAAGAAGACTTTCCACATCAAGCAGATGTTCACCTGCACATCTGCTAATGTGATATACTGCATCCGCTGTACCCGTTGTGGCCTCCTCTACATCGGGGAAACCAAGCGGTGGCTTGGGGACCGCTTTGCGGAACACCTATGTTCAGTTCGCACTAAACAACTGCACCTCCCAGCCGCGAACCTTTTCAACTGCCCCTCCCATTCCACAGACAACATGTCCATCCTGGGCCTCCTGCAGTGCCACAACGATGCTACCCGAAGGTTGCAGGAACAGCAACTCATATTCCGCTTGGGAACCCTGCAGCCCAATGGTATCAATGTGGACTTCACAAGCTTCAAAATCTCCCTTCCCCAACTGCATCCCAAAACCAGCCCAGCTCGTCCCCGCCTCCCTAACCTGTCCTTCCTCCCACCTATCCCTTCCTCCCACCTCAAGCCCCCCTCCCCAGCTCCTACCTACTAACCTCATCCCGTCCCCTTGACCTGTCCGTCCTCCGTGGACTGACCTATCTCCTCCCTAACTCCCCACCTACACTCACCTTTACTGGCTCCATCCCCACCTCTTTGAACGGTCTGTCTCCTCTCCACCTATCTTCTCCTCTATCCATCTTCTATCCATAAGACCAGAAGACATAGGAGTGGAAGTAAGGCCATTCGGCCCATCAAGTCTACTCCACCATTTAGTCATGGCTGATGGGCATTTCAACTCCACTTACCCGCACTCTCCCCGTAGCCCTTGATTCCTTGCGAGATCAAGAATTTATCAATCTCTGCCTTGAAGACATTTAACGTCATGGCCTCCACTGCGCTCCGTGGCAATGAATTCCACAGGCCCACCACTCTCTGGCTGAAGAAATGTCTCCTCATTTCCGTTCTAAATTGACCCCCTCTAATTCTAAGGCTGTGCCCACGGGTCCTAGTATCCCCACCTAACGGAAACAACTTCCCAGCGTCCACCCTTTCTAAGCCATGCATTATCTTGTAAGTTTCTATTAGATCTCTCCTCAACCTTCTAAACTCTACTGAAAACAATCCCAGGATTATATCCGCCTCCCCCTCTCTCCCTATTTATTTCAGAACCCTTCCCCATTTCTGAAGAAGGGTCTAGGCCTGAAACGTCAGCTTTCCTGCTCCTCTGATGCTGCCTGGCCTGCTGTGTTCATCCAGCTCTACACCTTGTTATCTCAGATTCTCCAGCATCTGCAGTTCCTACTATCTCTGCCATGTTTCTGACCTCATGGTCGTGACCATAAAGTAATTTGGGGGTTCTGAGGGGGTTCTAAGAGCTGCAAGAGAAATGTGTGACTGTGGTTTTGTTTATGTTTAGTGGCGTTGCTTGGTGTTTAACTGCGCTGAGGGCTTGTTTGATCAGGGGTCAGATCTTATCCAGACTTGCAGTTTCTGTGGCCAGATCTCTCAGTTTGAGAGAAAGTGTCGATCACAGCAGCATTTGTTGCCATGGATACCCTGCAGAGTTGGGCTGAGGACAGTGTTAGTGAGTGAACAGGATTAAAATTCAGAATCATTCTTAGCCCTAACTTGTGGAAGCTGATGACTGTGGTTCACTGAGTGACAGTTCACATCCATTCCACTGGGATAGAATCACATTGGTGCCCAGGTGGCCATTCAGCCTTTGTACCTGTGCCGGCTCTCTGAATGAACAGCTCACTTTCTGCCATTTGTCTCCTTTCTCCCATTTGGAAGACTCTATTGATGCTGCCTCCCCCAGACTCCAAAGCAACACATTCTGGATCCTAACCCCCTCTCCATTTAAACCTCCTTGTGTCTCCATTGCTTCTTTTATCAATCCCCTTCAATCCACAGCGTCTGGTTCTTCATCCTCTCCCCACCCCCATTGGCAATAGTTTCTCCCTGTTCCCTTTGTCCAGACCCCTCATAATTCTGAAAACCTCAATCACATTTCCCCTCAACCCTCTCCTTTCCAAGGAGAAAGTCCCAGTTTCTTCAATCTGTACTTGGAACTGAAGTTTCTCCTCCCTGGAACCATTGTCACTAACCTATTCTTAGACACTAACTCTTCGGTCCAACTCGTCCAAGCCGACTTTGTTCTCGAACTAAACTAATGCCCCTTGTCTGTGTTTGTCCCATATCCCTCCAAACCTTTCCTATTCAGGTACTTATGACATTTAAAAGACATTCAGGTCATTGTACCTGCATCTACCACTTCCTCTGGCAGTTCATTCTACACATGCACCACCCTCTGTGTGGAAAAAGTTGCCTCTCGGGTCCTTTGTACATCTTTCTCTATCCGACTTAAAAATATTCCCACTAGTTTTGAACTCCCCCACTGTAGGGAAAAGACCTTTGCTATTCACCTTATCTATGCTCCTCAAGCCCTTATAAACCTCTATAAGGTCACCCCTCAGCCTCCTATATTCCAGTGAAATATGTCCCAGCCTATCCAGCTTTTCCTGATAACTCAAACCCTCCAGTGTGGCAAAATCCCAGTAAATAACTCATGTCTTGTATCACGGTGGCTGCTAGACCATGGACTACCCCAAACCAAACCCTCATCTGACTGGACACTGGATGTGCCTATTGTACCATTGGGTCTCATTCCATTTACTGCATCTATTGTCCCATTAACAAAATTCATTCTATTCAAGTCAAAGATTGCAGATAATACAAGATTTTAGAAATACCTGTAAATATTAAATCTTCCTTTAGCACCATAATGTGCAATATATGCATACACACACGCCATGTTTATTAGCTTCCAGCTATTTCTGTATGCAGTATAGCACAACCAACAGGACAGGGAAGAAACCCAGACTTAATCTTCTGAAGGCTCTTCCATGACTTTTCAAATTGGTTCACATCATTTCCAGCACTCTATCCAATGGGTTCACCTCCTTCCTGCAGTGTGGACTAGTATCATACACAGGATCAACAACATCTCCTTACTCTTGTACTGTCTGCCCTGATTAATAAACATGTCCACTCCACCAACTTACCTACATTCTTCTAAAGTCTGCAGTGTCCTCCTCATGATTTCTAATGCTTCCATGTCTTGTACCATCTGCACATTTTAGAACTGTGACCTGTACCACAAGGTCTAAGCCTTTGACATACGTCAAGAAAAGGCAAGGGTTCCAAATACTGACCCCTGGGGAACTCCATTACACACCTTCCACCAGCCTGAAAAGATACCCAATGATCATTCTGAAGAAGGGTCACCAGGCCCAAAACGTTAATTCTGATTTTCTTCGCAGATGCAGACAGACCTGCTGAGCTTTTCCAGCAACTTCTGTTTTTTTTCCCCAATGACCATTACACTGTTTCCTGCCCCTCAGCCAGTTTTATATCCACGTTGCTAGTGTCCATTTCATACCATGGACTGTAACTCTCCCCACAAGGCTGTGGTGTAGCACTATATCGAACAACTTCCAGAAGCCAATGTACCCCACATCAACAGCATTACCCTGATTGATCCTTTTTGTTATCTCTTCAAAAAAAAATTATCGTGATTTCCTCTGGACAGCTTTGTGCTGGTTTGGTTTGAGATGATGAAAGATCCCAGTCTGTGAGAATCAAGTCCACACCCTTTGCTCTGGTCAGGCCTTCTCTGCTGTTTTCTGCTGACAGTGAGGAAGCTGACGGAATAATTGCTTGTGTTTGGAAACCCTTTCGACATTGCAATTCTGACATCTCGCTGGGTGAAGCAATCAGACCCAGCTCACTCAATTCCGCTGCTGAGGATCAGGAGCTGTTCTCTTTCCCCCATGTCCACCTCCACCCTCTAACTCCAGACCCGCCCACTGACCACTCCTAGGGGAGGCAACAGCCTAGTGGTATTATCACTGGACTGTTAATCTAGAGACTCAGGTAATGTTCTGGGGACCTGGGTTCGAATCCTGCCATGGCATCTGGTGGAATTTAAATTCAGAAATATCTGGATGACCAATAATCCATTGCCGATTGTCTGGAAAAACCCATCTGGTTCACTATGTCCTTTTAGGGAAGGAAAATACCATCCTTACCTGGTCTGGCCTGCATGTGACTCTAGACTCTCAGCAATGTGGTTGACTTACAACTGCCCCTGGGCAATTAGGGATGAGCAATAGATGCTGACCCAACCAGCAATGCCCTCATCCCATGGATGAATAAAGAAAAAAACTCCCACTCTGCCACAGTACTCAGGTCGGGGCTATTGACACATCATCCATCATTCACTATCGTCAGATCATGGGACTCAAAATGTTGACTGTTGTCTCCATAAGAAATAGGAACATTAGGAGACCATTCAGTCCCTTGAGCCTGCTCCACTGTTGAATAGGATCATGGTTGATCAAACATTCCCACTTCCACTTTCCTGCCCTTTCCCTATAACCCTTGACTCCCTGCCTAACTCAATCAATCAATTTTAGCATTAAATACACACAAGAACTCTGCCCCCACAGCTGGGAAGGAGTCCCAAAGATTCGTAACCCTCTAAGAGAAGAAATTCCCCATAGTGTTAAATTAGTGCCCCTTTATTCTGAGATTATGTCCTCTTGTCCCAGACTCTCCCATGAGGGGAAACATCCTCTCTGTATTTACCCTGTCAAGCCCTTTAGGAATCCTGTATGTTTCACTGAGATCACCTCTCATTCTTCTAAACTGTAGTGAGTCCCAACCTGTTTAATCTTTGTTCATAAGACAATCCCTCTGTACCAGGGAGCATCATAGTGAATTTTCCCTGATCTCACTCCACTGAAATAATATATTTTCTTAAACAAGAGACCAAAACTGCTCACAGCACTCCAGATGCGGTCTCCTCAGCACCTTGTACAGTTCCCCAGATGCTGTCAGACCTGTGGAGTCTCTCCAACAATTTCTGCTTTTGTTTGTTTCCGCACCTTCAGAGCTGTACTGTTCTTTATTTCTCAGTAAGCCTCTTCCGCTAATCAGAATGCCAGTTCTCCCCTCAGACTAATGTAATTAGCTTCGTATCAGGTTAGATTGTTGTTTTGAATTTGACTATGTCGATTTCAAGCTTAACATGGGGTTCAATTGTATTACGATCACTGTTTTTCAGTGTATCTACTCCTATGGCATTATTAATTAAAACTCAATCTCAAATAGTTTTATCCTTAGCTCAGTAAACGTATGAGGGAAAAGGGACGGGAGGAATAGATTAATATGGTGAGATGAAGACTGAATGGGAGGAGGCTGGTGTGAATTGGGGCACAATGCAGTTCGGCTAAATGGCCTATTGTTGTTCTGAGGAAGGGTCACTGGACCCGAAATGTTAACTCTGATTTCTCTCCACGGATGCTGCCAGACCTGCTGAGCTTTTCCAACAATTTCTGTTTTACTTTGTGGCTTATTTCTGTGCTGGAAATTCTGTTTAATGCCATGAGTTGCATTTTGTAAGGATTATAGATGCCTGTGACTTGCATTACATGGGATTGCGGAGCTCATATTGAATGGTGGAACAGACTTGATGGGTCGAATGGTCCGCTATTGCTGTTGTTCCTTATGAGATTGTTCTTATGTTCCTCTTTACTGCCACAGCAATTCACACCAGCCACTCCCTTTGGTCTCAGGTTTCCTATTCACACCTCTCTAATTCCCAGGATTTCTGAAAACCAGTTTACATCCAGGTTTGGCTTAGTAACAAGGCTCAAACAAAACCACAGCCACCCAAAACAAGGAACACTGATTTCTTGTGTTTGCCCTTGGTGGTTTGTTCACATGCGAAGTGGCCAGAATCAGGGAAGCTAAGACATGAGCCAGGCCTTTTACCAACAATCTCCCTAGCCTTACGGGTTCACAGAAACTTTTACTGCCAGTGAAGTATTTTTGACATGATGTCACTGTTGTAATGTGGGAAGAGCACAGCTGATTGGTGCACAGCAAGATCCCACAAACAGCATTGTAGTGACCCAACAAACATCATTTTTGAAACGTTCAAATAAGAAGTATAAATATTTGCCGAAGAAAAAATGTCTGTGGGATCTGTTACACCTGCCTCAGAGGCCACACCAACTCTCATTTTAATCTTTCATTAGAAAATCTTCCCTCCGGCAGTGCGGCGGTCTCTCGGCGCTGACCCTCCGGCAGTGCGGCGGTCTCTAGGCGCTGACCCTCCGACAGTGCGGCGCTGACCCTCCGGCAGTGCGGCGCTCTCTCGGTGCTGACCCTCCGGCAGTGCAGCGCTCCCTCTGTGTCTCAGTGGGTCTATACACTGAAAGTGAGAGAATGAGCTGGTTCCAGCTGGGACAAGCTGATACAGGCTGAATTCCCTCCATGGTGAGGGAGGGGCCATTGTTTCATTAAATCCCTGAGGCAGTCTCCTGGTACAGCAGGTTTTACTGCAACAGTTTGGCTGTTAAAATAATGAAACTGATTTCTGGAATATTGTCCTTTGTCTTAAGATGTGGAAGCCACTAGGGCCCACAGCTGATATTATAATTTCTCTGAAGCTTTGGGTGTAGATCCATGACCAGAGTCACTGGGCTCACACCCACATCCCACACCTCATGAGGGGACAGCAGCCTTTGGGAGGGAGCAGAACGATCCGAAGAACAAAAGGGTAAAATTCTGAGGACGAGTCTCTCAGACCCAGTCTTCCTTCCCCTTGCATATAGAAGATGATGGGATGATCTTATCAGAAGGTTTAAAATGATCAAAGATTAAGATGACTAAAGTGTTTGACTGGGTCAATTGAGTGAATCTATTTCTTCTGGTGGGGGGCTCACAGCAAAGGCCATTCAGTGGGGGAGTCAGGAAGCAGCTCCTTGGGGTGGGGGGGAGGGAAGACAGTCAGAATCTGGGGCTCTCTCTCCTCCTCCAACCCCCTTCAGTGAACAAGGGTCAGTGGGGGATCTGATTGAAACTTACAGAATACTGAGAGGCCTGGATAGAGTGGACACGGAGAAGATGTTTCCATGACTAGGAGAGACCAGGACCCAAGGGCACTGCCTTAGTGTGAAGGGATGATGCTGCAGAACTAAGATGAGGAGGGTGGTGAATCTGTGAAACTCATTGCTACAGAGGGCTGTGGAGGCCAAGTCATTGAGTATACTTAAGACAGAGACAGAGAAGTTCTTGATTGCTAAGGGGATTCAGGAAGAGGGAGAAGGCAGGAGAATGGGGTTGAGAAACATTTCAGCCCCGAATGAATGGTGAACCAGACTTGATGGGCCAAATGGCCCAATTCTGCTCCTATGTCTATGGTCTTCTGTCTCCAACTGGTGTTATCCAGAGCTCCTTGATAATCTACCAATGTAGAAAACACGGTTAAGATTCAGATCAGCCTTGACTTCATTGAATAGCAGGACAGGTTTGGGGGACTGAATGGCCTCATGTCCCAATGTAATTCAACCCCAGCTCAGTACTGTCTTGTCTTCCCATGAGCCACGTTTCTGGGTTTTCCCTCTCTTCACCCACACGATGCAGAGAGAGTAAGTGGGCCTTTCCCCTGCAGTCATTTCTGAAGCTGTGTTCCATTTGAGGCAGAGCTGAGATGCAGACAGAGTCTGCCCGCACAGTTACTGCAAGTGACTCTAACAGCCAGAGTTAATGAGTCACCCCAGAGCAAGGTGCTGGCATTGCTATCAGGAAGTACTCGCTGTAATGTAATTGCTCCCCCGGCTGTTAGGAACTAACCACGTTTGCAAGGCACGCTCGGGTCATGTTCTGCTGAATGAATACAGAGTCCTCAGCAGAAACATCAGTCTGTTTTCAAGCTCAAACCCTTTTAATAATCAAATCTGAACCAGGGGCAGGGAGGGCAACACCTACTGCCACAGGGGAATGTGGGCCAGGCTACAGTGGAAACACAGTCCAGTAGGATTTTACAGTCACTGAGTCCTAGAGCTGTACAGCATGGACACAGATCCTTCAGTCTAACTCGTCCATGCTGACCATATATCCTAAATTAATCTCGTCCCATTTGCCAGCATTTGGCCAATTTCCCTCTAAACCCTTCCTATTCATGTCCCCATCCAGATGCCTGTGTTAAATGTTATAATTGTGCCAGCCTTCACCACTTCCTCTGGCGGCTCATTCCATACATGCACCACCCTCTGCGTGAAAAAGTTACCTTTTAGGCCCCTTTTGAATCTTTCACCTCTCACCTTAAACCTACGCCCTCTAGTTTTGGACTCCCCCCACCCCAGGGAAAAAAATTTGTTTACTTAGCCTATCCATGCCACTCATCATTTTATAAACCTCTGTAAGGTCATCCCTCAGCCTCCTATACTCCAGGGAAAATAGCCCCAGCCTATTCAGCGTCTCCCTATAGCTCAAATCCTCCAAACCCGCCAACATCCTCATAAATCTTCTCTGAATCCTTTCAAGTTTCAGTGTTTGCTGTTTGGAAAAGGGCACAAGGATAAGGATGTGCTACCAACAGGTCATTCAGCTCATCGAGTCTATCCCACCATTCCATACAACCATGGCTGATTGCACACTTCAGTGCCTTTTCCTCATTCCTCACCCTGTACCCCTGTACTCTGCCACCCCCCTGCCCTGTTTTAGAGAAATCTACCGATCTCTACCTCAAACATCTTCAAAGACTGAGCTCCAACAGCGCTCTGTGGTAGAGAACGCCTGAAGTTCACAACCCTCCCAGTAAAATAATTTCTCTTCGTTTCAGACCTAAGCGACATTGCTGTTTATTTTTAAAATCATGCCCCTGGTTTTAGATGCCCCGACTGAGATCCAATCATTGTGCCATCGTGGTAAAGAGTTGGGATCCTGTGTAACAGTGACGCCAGGAAACTTGTGTTTGTTCCTTTCAGAGTTTCACAAAGTCAAAGGAAACCATCTAGTCTTTAAATCAATGACGGTGATCTACTGATTCTCAATCCTTTCCCCCTGACTGTCATCCATAATGTCAAACAAACCTACAAGTCAGGAGCTGGAGTAGGACAATCAGTCCCTTGAGCTCTGCTGGTCAGTATGGTCATGGCGGATCCAATCAGTCTACATTGCCACCAGCTTCTGATAACCTTTCACCCCTCACTCTAGGAATCTCTCCACCTCTGCCTTTAAAATATCCAATGACTTTCCTTCCATCAGCTTTTCAAGAACAATCCCAAACCCTCTGAGGGAAAAGGGTTTCTCCTAATGTCTGATTTAAATGGGTGCCCCCTGATTTTAAACGGTGACCCCTTGTTCTAGATTCTCCCACAAGAGGAACCATCCTTTACACATCCACCACACCCCCCAGCCGACCCTCAGAACTCTGTATGTTTCAATCAAGTCCCTGTCATGTTTTGAAACTCCTGTGGATCCAGCCTGCCTAACCTTTCCGCAAGTACTCCCCACCGATTCCAGGTTTTAACCTGATAAATCACCTCCTTTGAACTGCCCCCAGTACAATTAGATCCTTCCTTGTTCAAAACTCTGTTACCCAGATCCAGGTCCCCTTCACTAATCTCTCACGCCCCTCTGCTGGTTCCTAATCTTAAATTTAAAATTTTTGTTTGTCCTTGTCTTAGTTCAGATCCACCCATAGCCTTGGCCCTTCCTTATCTCTCGAGCCATGACCCTGTGTGGTTTCTGCACTTCCTCCAATTCTGGCTCCTTGAGCATCTCCCGATTCCCACTACATTCCCAACGGCAGCGGTGCCTTCAGCTGCCTAGGCCCTGAGCTCTGACACTCCCTTCCTAAACCTGTCTGCCCTTCACTTTCCGACATTCAGAGTCCCTTTAACAGACCTTGTTGACCAGACTGTTATCCTGACACAGTACCTCCTTCTGAGGCTGAATGTTAACAACTCTGTCAGATTTTGGAGTATCAACCCCCTCAGCATCAACATCATTTCTGATGAAGGGTCTCGGCCCGAAACGTCAAGTTTTCCTGCTCCTATGATGCTGCTTGGCCTGCTGTGTTCATCCATGATGGTCTTGTTATCTCGGATTCTCCAGCATCTGCAGTACCTTTTATCTCTCTCAGCATCAACAGCTGCCTTCTTTTTGGTGAGAGGGAGAGAGTTCCCTCTCCCCACCCTCGCACTCCCCTAATCTCACCACCCCCCTCTGCGTCTCCCCCTCCCAGAGGAAATAGGGTTCCTACAGAGGAGCTACCCAACCCTTCTAATCTCTCTTTTTCATCACTTTATTTTCTGAATAGGAGGGATACTAGCCAACTCTGAGAGACCTGTCTTTGTAGAATTAACCTTTTTATCACTGGGATCATTGTGGTGAATCCATGCCATTCTCTTCCCAGGGCTGCTATTCCTTGTGAGGTGTGGGCCTTGGGTGTTAGCCCAGTTATTCCAGATGGGGCCTACAACCACAGCTTTAGAGAAACTGTAAGATCAGCTTCAGGCCCTGGTGGATTCCAGCAGCATTGAGGTTACGTTCCACTCTGATATCCCATTTTGTACAGATCAAGGTGACTTTCTCAGAGTCTCTGCACTGAGAAGAAGCCAGAGACTTGGTGCCCAGGTTAATAATTCTCTCTGCACCCCCACCTCTAACCTCTGGGGCCCTGAGCCAAGACTTATTCCTGCTGTCACTGACACAGAACCAGGGAGTCGGGGTCTGTCAGAGCAGTACTTTCGGTCAGTGCATTGGGCAGAACAGAATTGGCCTGTGAGGAGGTTTGGGAATTGAAGAGGGGTTTGATGGGCTCAGGCTGGCTGGGGTTGACAGGGCCTGGTGGGGAGGGCTACTGCTGTAGGACGCAAGAGGCCTTGGCTCGTGGCCAGACAGAGCAGAGTGACACAGCTCTGCACAGAGTTCTCCCTATTGCTGACATGTTGGAGTCTGAGCGCAGAGACATGGCATGTTGTTGGCTAAGTGTAAACACACCCTGCATCCACTGAGCAAATCACCAGGAAGACTGAGTCTAAACAGGCTGCTCCCTGGATACGCGCTTTATCAGAGTATCAGATTAACACTGGCCTGTGTTCTCCCTTGCAGATAGATAATTAAGGAGTTATTTTCAACTGTTTCAGACCAGCCCTTAATCGTCACTTTTGTTAACCCATGAGACTAAGTGAGGAAAAAGGAAAGAACTCGCATTTTGATAGCACCTTCCACAGGTAGAAGACATCCCAAACCACTTTGCAACCCACATAGTAAACACTGATGCCAAGGAACAAGGACACCATCACTGTTGCCCCGGTCATCTTCAAAACAGCAGTACATACATGGGATGGTGCTGACCCTCCAACAGTGCAGCGCTCTCTCGGCGCTGGGAGCACTGGTCTAGATTCTGTGACCCTTGACATTCAGTCTGGAAAGTGAGACTGTTATCCCAGCAGCCAGCACTGACCCTGGTGGAATTTGTACTGAGGGAGCCGTGCAGTGTTGATGCGGCCATCTTTCGCATGATTTGAGAAAATGATCAGGAAGTCCTCGGTCAGTGCAGATCGGAAGATATTGGAACAGAAGTAGGCCATTCCACCCACCAAATCTGTTCCCCATTCGATGAGATCATGGCTGATCTGACAATCCCAGACTCCACTTTCCTGCATTTTCACCATAACCCGCGTTTCTCTTCCTGATCAACAATCTGTCAGTCGCAGCCTTGAGTATTCTCAGCGACCAGGCTGTAATAGGTTTGCTCACCCTTGCTGCAGTCCGCACTCTGGTCTGCACAGTTTGCGATGAGCCATGTCACTGCTGGACAATTGCTGGGACAAAGGTCCCTCACTGAGTGCCCGTAGCTGCCTCCCATACAACCACACCCTCCTTTCCTGACCACAGGCTGTGTCAGAACGACCTCATCTGTGGGATTTGTCAGCCTTCTGAGGAAAAGTGTAATGAGGCATGGCTCAGTGCCCCAATGGGTTAGAGGTTGAGGAGCAGTGTGAATCATTGGCACCAAGCCTCTGGTTCCAGCTTTCTGGAAAGAACAATAATGAGCCAGATGGGTTTTTCAGTACTGCGATCAGAACGTTGGAACAGGAGCAGGCCTTTCAGCCCCGAGGGGGCTGTCCTGCAGTTCAGCAAGATCCTGACTGATCTGCATCGTACCTCCAAACACTGTCTCTAACATCACTGGATAAAAACCGAAAGAACTGCAGATGCTGTTAATCAGGAACAAAAACAGAAGTTGCTGAGAAGCTCAGCAGGTCTGGCAGCATCTGTGAAGGAAAAAAAGAGTTAATGTTTTGGGTCCGGTGACCCTTCTTCAGGACACAGTTTTGTTTTTGATCACTGGATAAAAATCACTCGTAGCAGATTTAGAATGAGCAACTGATCTCACGCTGACCACTGCTGTGTGTCAGAGATCTTCCTCATTTGATTCTGGAAAGATCCAGTTGTAATGTTTTCTCTCTGCCCCTTATCCCAGACTCCCCCACCAACAATCTTCGTTTTCCTTCAGCAACCCCTGTAACCGATAGTATTCTGAAAACTTTCAAATTGCACCTTAACCTTCGAAATACTCAGAAAGACACCTCCATTTTCTCTGTGGCATAGAGTTCAGGTATTATTTTGGTAAATATATGCTTGTAGCTTTTCCCTCAAGGGGAGACAGTGATAATAAAGTAATGTCAATGGGAGAGTAATTGAGAATCTAGGACCTGAATGCCACCATGACAGATGGATTTAATTAAAATCTGGCATTACAAGTTAGCCTAATGGTGACCATGTAACCACTGTCGACTGCTGTAACAATCTGGCTCACTGAAGTCTTTTTGGAAAGGAAATCTGCCATCCTTATCCAGTCTGGCCCAATAGGTGACTCCAGAGCCGCAGCAATGTGGCTGACGTTATTATCTGCAGGTTCAGAGTGGGTTGTGGGAGGGGAAGGTGGTTTGTTCTCTAGTTGTTGACATGTTGGATTTTGTTTTGGTGGGTTTGCAGGTTGCTGACGGTGAGAAGGTGATTACCACAGCCCAGGAATGCAGAGCATTAAATGTGTGGTGGTGGGAGATGGTGCAGTTGGAAAGACCTGCCTTCTGATCTGTTACACCACCAATGCCTTCCCTAAGGAATACATCCCAACCGTCTTCGACAACTACAGTGCGCAGATCACGGTAGACAATCGGACAGTTAGCCTGAATCTGTGGGACACTGCTGGTCAGGAGGAGTACGATAGACTCAGGACATTGTCCTATCCCCAGACCGATGTCTTCATCATCTGCTTCTCCATAGCCAGCCCCCCGTCATATGAGAATGTCCGCCACAAGTGGCACCCTGAGGTGACCCACCACTGCCCAGATGTGCCAATGCTTCTGGTGGGCACCAAGAAGGACCTGCGGAATGACCCTGAGACCATCAAGAAGCTGAAGGAGCAGAGCCTGAGCCCCATCTCCCATCACCAGGGCAATGGGCTGGCCAAGCAGATACAGGCTGTGAAGTACATGGAGTGTTCTGCCCTCAACCAGGAAGGAATTAAAGAAGTCTTTGCCGAGGCTGTGAGAGCCGTCATTAACCCAGCTCCAGTGAAAAGCAAACGGTCCTGTGTGCTCTTGTGAGGAAAGCTTCCTCTCGCCCTCCCCCCTCCAACCCCATCATTCACCCCACCCCAACCCTGCCCTTGGTTTTGCCGCAGTCAGGACATTGTAATCTCCATGCCAGTCTCCAGGAAATGTCCCTAGGAAGTCCCACACTCAAAGGAGAGTGGCCATGGACAGAGATCTACAATAGGTCTGGCTCCCAATATGCTGATCCCAACCTCTCTGCATCCCCAAACCCCCCCTACCCCTCTTCCCCCACACCTGTCTCTGTAGAAGAGTCATGCCTCGTGTATTTTGAGACAAGGTCAGAAATCACACGACACCAGGTTATAGTCCAACAGGTTTAGTTCAAATCACAAGCTTTCAGAGCACTATCCCTTTGTTCTCATGATGAACGAGGAGTGCTACAAAAGCTTGTGATTTCAAATAAACCTGTTGGGCTATAACCTTTGCAGGATAACTGGTGTCATTGCAGGTCTGCTGTCCTAGAGCCCTTCTCCCTGTGTCCAGCGTGGTCCCTGGTTGTAGCCGGGTTCTCCTGGTGTATGGTTCATCCTTGGACCTTCCCTCCAAACAGGTGTTCCACTGGACGTTGTCTTTATTCCTGCTCGTGGAACAAGCTGCTCTTGAGGAATGGTCCACATCTCCCAATGGATTAGCAGGAACACCCTCAGTCATTGCCTCAACCTATCCACATCTTCCTGTACCTCCACCTCCCACTGGTCAAGAATCTCCATCCTGGCTGCAGGATGGTGGGGTGGGAGGGGGTGTCACAGGAGAATCAAGTGGCGCACCTCTCACCTTTAACACAATTGCACTAGCTCTCCTGAGCCTAGACTGGTTGAGATTTTTGGGAGATTTTGTAAGGATGTTTTACTCCCAATCCAGAATCAATCCCGAACAAGAGACTCTGTGAGCTCTTTCCAAATTGATTGCTTTCAGTTCAGTGGCTTTGTTTCATCCTGGAGGGCGTGGTGAGATAGGGCTTGATATGTTAAAAATGATGACCTGCTGTTTGACTCGGAGGTTGAGGCTCTGATAGTGTACCACTAGAGGCCTTGGGCAGTGGATGGAGTGAGAGTGTGAGGAGATTTCCTGGGGAGGGGGAGGTTGGAGACCAGAATGGTCCTGATTGTGACACACCGTACGGGTTTACACATGGTACCAGTTCCCAATCCCCTTCTTCCTGCCATAAATATTCAAAACCACTTTCACTTCCAATACTGTGGGTTTAGCAGTCCCCTCCTCTTGTCGTAACTTCTAAACCACTCTCCCGATGAACTCAAAAGGATTAACTCAGCTGCACAGTCTGATTAGTCAGATGAAAATGGAGATGTTCGCTTGGGAGCCAGTGCCTTCTAAGGATGGACAGATACACCGGAACAGTCCAGGAGCTCCCTCAACATCAGAAGTTATACTGACTCCTCCAGAATGATCAGGCTCTCTCTGGAGCTGTGGAATGGAGATATTCTAGCATTCCCCAATTTCAGATTTGCTTTCCATCCAGAAGCTTCCACAACCCTCTTCACTTCCCCTCAACCTTTGCCCCATACACCCCCCTCCCCCATTCCAAACAAAACCTCGATGAAAAGTAATAGGGGCTTGGTGGGTTTTTTTAATAACAGCAATCTTTTGTCTCTTTTGACCATTTATTTTAACTTGTAAGAATGTTGATGTTGCAATAATTGCTTGACATGAAGGTCAGGTCGAATGGAATTGGATAAGGTGGGGAATTTGAGACTGTGGCCTTTGTGATTGGGAGAGGGACAGTGAAGATCCGGCCAATGGCAGGAGCGTGGACACTGGGTGGTTAGAAGTCCATTGGATAACCACTACCCACCCTGATGCATGTCCAACCAGAGCTGAGACCAACTGAGAGGGTGCTATGATGTTTTCCCTAATCCTGCTGAGCACCCCCGCAATCCCAATCCCAACCCCAACCCCAACCCGCCTTTGCGTGAGGCAGCTTCATTAAATATAACACGTGCCTCCCAGGAGCCTTGGGCTGAAATCATGGTTCCTAAAACAACTGCCACCAAACTCCAATAAGCCACTGAAATACCATCCACCTCACTCCACCTACCCCCACCCCCAACGTCACCCTGTGTCTCTTCACTTCAGCTCCTTCTATGTGGGCTCACTCTTGCTTGTCTTGCAGCTGATATGGTTGAATGACCTATTTGCAGCAGGCATTATACAGAAATAATGACCCCTGTCCAAAGCTCAGCTTCAAACCTCTGAGGCATCATTCACATGTGCTGTCTCCTACAGAGATTATAATGAAGCCTTAATTTTACAGTTGCCCCTGCAGCTTAACATTTACCTCACTCCCTTAACCTGCTACAATGTCCTGATAAATTAGGTGCTTTTTTAAAAAAAAAAGTCTTCTTAATTAAAAAATGGATGTAACAAACTCAATCTGCTCTTTTGTAAATCTATAATGTGAGATCTTTTGAAGTATGCTTTCTTTTGCTGGAATGTTTAATTTCTCTGATGTTGCATTGTTTTAATTTTTGAGCTAATAAAGGCTTTATTATTGGCGTTATGTTGCTAGTTCTGAGATCGAATGGCCTAGTGTTGTCATAGTGATGGGCCAGCATTTTGAAGCCTGGTGTTAGACTTGTTTCCTTTGCCTGACTGTAGCTGACCAGTTGGTACAAGATGAAAGGCTGTTTGACAAGGGCAGGTCAGTTGCCCTCTGTTTGTAATCCCTCGAGTTTAGAAGATGAAAGGGTGATCTAATCAAGAGATTTAAGATGATTAAAGTGTTTGATAGAGTTGTTAAGAGAGAAACTATTTCCTCTGGTGAACGGATTCCAGAACAAGGGGCTGAACCTTAACATGTCAGCCAGATGATGTCAGGAAACATTCAGGGGTGTGGAAAGCTGGAACTGTGTCCTGTGAAAAACTGTTACTGCTGGGAGAACAACTGGAAATTCCCAGACTGATTTTTGTCAGTAAATACTGACCACATTCACATAGGGATATCTACACCATCCGCTGTTTCACATTCTCAATCCGTATTCACTGTGGGTCCATTCACACCCTCTGCCTGTGAAGCATTTTGTAAAGCATTTGGTGTAACATTTGTAAACAGTAGTTGCTGCTGTGCAGTGAGCGAGAGTCCCAACAATGGGACTGATCATTTTTTCTTCAAAACACTGAAGAAATCCAAGCAGGAGGAAGCCACTCGGCCTTTCGGGTCTGCTGCACCAATCAATGCAATTATGGTTGTCCTTAACCCTGAACCTCATCTCCTACTCACTCCACCTACCCTTTTTGTAGCCTGCAATGTCCAAAAAGCCAAGGATCTGTTCCCTCTGGAATACGCAGTGACTGAGCATCCGCAGTTCCCACGGGTGGACAATCCAGAGATTCACAGTCCTCCAGTGAAGAGCTTTTATTCTCACCTCAGTCTGAAATTATCACTTGCTAAACTAGATACATGACCCTGTCTCAGGCTCTCCAGTTTACGGAAAACAACCTACCAATGTCTTCCCTATCACGGCCCTTAAGAGTCTTGTATGTTTCAATGAAATGACCTCCAAAGATTTACCTCCACTACCGACCCTCCGACAGCGCGGCGCTCCCTCAGCGCTGACCCTCCGACAGCGCGGCGCTCCCTCAGCGCTGACCCTCCGACAGCGCGGCGCTCCCTCAGCACTGAACCTCTGACAGTGCAGCATGTACATTACACCAAAAGGCTCAGACTGGTTTATCCCTCCTCAGTCTCCAGTGTGGGATGTGAATCCACAACATCTCAGCAAGACATTAGAGTGGGCCTGGTGAACAAAGGCTATATAATAATTGATCCGCCTGCACTCGTTTGATTCTTCCACTTTTTCAGAGCTGTCACAATCACAGCCCACTGTGGATCTGATCGTCACTCACTTCCCTTTGCTGCTGTGTGCCTCGATGATGTGCAACTACTGTATTGATGGCTCTGCTCAGTGACAAAAAGGGGAACAATGAAATGAGCATGTATTTAAAGCAAGTGATGAGACAGCGACAACCAGCGATTCTACCAAGTGCTGACTCCCTGGTTCCTCTTTCCAGACACACAACATTTGGTGGGAGATGCTGTGAAGACACAATTGCAGGAACATACGACATCAGCTCCGAAGACTCTGCCAAGCCAGTGATTTCGTAAATGAGGCAGATAGTCTGGATTCTGTGTTCAAATGTCTGACGTGAGAGCCACATCTCCTGATTCAGATAAGGATGCAGCCACTACCATTGCTGATCTTTGACTCAATTTCCAGTCTTAGGAGTTCTTTTCAGTGAGCTAGAGCTCAGTAGATAACATTCTCAATTCAGCTCATGTGTCAGTGCTGAGTGAGTGGGCACTGTCGGAGGGTCAGCGCTGAGGGAGCCCCGCGCTGTCGGAGGGTCA
>JAHRHZ010000135.1:2487801-2520112 GCA_024137785.1 Ginglymostoma cirratum
GAGCACCGCACATTCTCACATTAGAATTGTCCCCAGTGTCAGATAAACAGCTCAAGATATGTTGGAACATGTCTTAACAGGTTCCTGTGCCATTGCCTCTTGCAGACTATCAACATTTTCTTGATAAGTAGCACTGTGTAATTGTAGAGAGTAACTTCAGGACTTATTGCTGATTTGCAAAACATGATCTCTCCCCAAACTGTGAAGTAACTGCTGATATTCTGACGTCTTATCGAGTTCACTGTTATTCTGGCAGCGACACTTGCTCGTCACTTGCCTCCTGGTCCGACCGTCTTCTCGGCATTCACTCAAAGCAGAGCAGCAATTAGACAAACACCATTCTGACCAGTCTCCCAATTTGAATGAACTGGGATTCAGGGACCTTTCAATCCTCTGTTTGGGAGTTGCATTCCTGCTGCAACTTCCGTGAAAACAGGCAAAATAAAAACCAAAAGAACTGCGGATGCTGTAAATCAGGACAAAAACAGAAGTTGCTGGAAAAGCTCAGCAGGTCTGGCAGCATCTGTGAAGAAAAATCAAGAGTTAACGTTTCGGGTCCGGTGACCCTTCCTCAGAACTGGGGGTTCTGAGGGTTAGGATCAGTTCTGAGGGAGGGTCACCAAACGTGAAACATTGACTCTGATTTTTTCTTCACAGATACTGCCAGACCTGCTGAGCTTTTCCAGCAACTTCAGTTTGTGTTGACGAGCAATATTGGATAAAGTAAAAATGTATTTTAGATATTCAGTGATCAGTAGATTACTCTCACTACTTGTGACCAAACCTGCTGCTTTCCAGTTCCATTCCAAAGAGACTAACATATTTTCCAAGCTGACACTCAGCACAGTGTCATGTGACACACATAGAAACAGAAGTGGGCCATTCAGCCCATCAAGTTGGTGCTGGGTCCACTGTTATTCATCACTTATATAAATGATTTGAATGAAATTATGGGGAGGCATGGCTGGTAAGTTTGAGGGTGACACCAAAATTGGTGGGATAGTGGACATTGGAGAAGGTTATCTAAGAGTAAAATGTGAATTTGGTGGGCTATTGGGCTGAGGAATGGCAGATGGACTTTAATTTGGAGAAATGTGAGGTGTTGCATTTTGGTCAGATAAATCAGGACAGGACTAACACAGTTAATGGTAGCGCCCTGGGCAGTGTGGTCAAACAGAGAGACCTAGGGGTGCAGGTACATAGTTCCTCAAAAGCTTCTTGAAATGTAGACAGGATGGCGAAGAAGTCATTTGGCACGCATGCCTTCATCAGTTAGAGCACTGACTACAGGAGTTGGGATGCAATATTACAGCTGTACAAAACATTGGTAAGGCCACATTTGGAGTACTGCATACAATTCTGAGTTGCCCTGCTGTAGGAAAGATGTCATTAAATTGAAAAAGGTGCAAAAAAGGTTTGCAAGGATGTTACCAAGACTGAAAGTTTGACTTTGGAGAGGCTGGATAGGTTGGGACTTTTGTCCCTAGAGTGGCTGAGGGATGACCTGATAGATGTTTATAAAGTCATGAAGGGCATAGATAAGGTGAATTGCCAAGGTCTTTTCCCCAGGAGTCCAAAACTAGACGGCACAGGTTTAAGGTGAGAGGGGAGAGATTTACAAGGGACCTGAGGGGCAACTTTGTCACACAGATGGTGGTGCGTGTATGGAATTAGTTGCCAGAGGAAGTGGTAGAGATGAGAACAATGACAACATTTAAACGACATTTGGATAAGTACATGAATAGGAAAGGTTTAGAGAGATTTGCGCCAAATGCAGGCAATTGGGACTAGTTTAACGTTGGAAACCTGGTCAGCACAGGCGAGTTGGGCCGAAGGGTCATACAGCATGAAAGCAGACCCTAAGTCTGCTCTGCCATCCAATGAGACCGTCCCTGTTCTGATAATTCTCAACTTCACTTTCCTGCCTTTTCCCCATAACCCTTGATCCCCTTCCCAACTAACAACCTGTCTACCTCAGCCTTGAATATACTTAATGACCCAGCCTTGACAGCCCTCTGCGATAAAGAATTCCACAAATTCACTCCCCTCTGAGGGAAGAAATTCCTCCTCATCTCTGTCTTCAATGGGCGACCCCTTATTCTGAAATAAAACCCTCTGGTCCCAGACTCTCCCACAAGAAACAACATTTCCACATTTGCCCTGTCGAGTCCCCAAAGAATCCTGTTACGTTTCAAGGTCACCTCTCTGGTACTCACTCTCCTTCTGTCACTATCACCCTCCCTCTCTCTCTCTGTCACCTTCTCTCTCTCTCTGTCACCCTCCTCCCACTGTCACTCTTTCCCTTCCTCTGTCTGTCACTCCCCCTCTCTCGTCACTGTCTCTTCCCACAAAAACCCTTCCCTCGGGAACAAGTCTGGTGAACCTTGATTGCACTTGGCAATAATATCTTGACTAAGATAAGGAAACCAAAACTGCACCCAGTATTCCAGGTGAGGTCTAACCAATCTCAAATAATTGGAGCAAGACTTCACTGCTCCTGTACTAAAATCCTCTGGCAATAAAGGCTAAAATCCATTAGCCTTCTGAATAGCTTGCTGCACCTGCATGTTACGCTTCAGTGACTTATCGACAAGGATATAACGATTCATTTGTACATCCACACTGTTCAGCCTCTTACCAATTAAATACTCTACACGTCAGTTTCACCTCCCAAAGTTTGATAACCCCTCAACTTTCCATATATAATTCCATCTACCATGTGCCTGTCCATTCACCCAGCCTGTCCAAATCATCCTGAAGCTGCTTTCCACCTTCCTCACACACACAAATCCCCACTTGGTTTTGTATCGTCTACAAATTTTGAAATATTACATTTGGTCCCCAACTCAAAATGCTGATGCATGTGGTGAACTGCTGGGGCCCATGTACTGGTCCTCGTGGATCAGTCGTCACAGCCTGCAAATGCAAGAACGACCCACTTATTTGTCCTTTCCGTTTTCTGTCTGTTAGCCAATAATTAATCTTTGCCAGTTGATTACCCTCTATACCATGTGCTTTAATCTCTCTAACCAGGCTCCTGTGGGCAACTTTAACAAAAGCCTTCTGAAAATTTAAATACACTACATCCATTGGCTTCCCTTTATCAAATTTTATCAAATCCATCCTGTGTCTCAGCAGATCAGTTTTATCTAAGTATCCTTTTTATCACATAAAAGCACAGAAATAGGAGCGGGAAGAGGCCATTTGGCCCTTCGCGCCTGCTCCTCCATGATCGTGGCTGATTGTCCAACTCAATAGCCTAATCTTGCTTTCTCCCCATAACCTTTGATCCCATTCGCTCCAAGTGCTATATCTAGTCGCCTCTTGAATACATTCAATGTTTTGGCATCAACTACTTCCTGTAGTAATGAGTTCCACACCACTCTTTGGGTGAAGAAATGTTTCCTCATCTCCGTCCTAAATCATCTACCCCAAATCCTCAGGCTGTGACCCCTGGTTCTGGACACATCCACCATCAGGAACATTCCCTCGGAATCTACCCTGTCCAGGCCTGTTAGAATTTTATAAGTCTCCATTAGATTCCCCCCAACTTCATCTGAACTCTAGAGAAAACAATCCCAACCTACTCAATCTCTCCTCATGTGTCAGACGCGCATCCCCAGAATCAGCCCGGTAAACCTTCGCTGCACTCCCTCAACAGCAAGAGCATCCTTCCTCAGAAAAGGAGATCAAAATTGCACACAATATTCCAGGCGTGATCTCATCAAAGCCCTATACAACTGCAACAACACATTCCTGCTCCTGTACTCGAAACCTCTCGCAACGAAGGCCAACATACCTTTTGCCTTCTTTACCACCTGCTGCACTGCATGCTTACCTTCAGCGACTGGTGCACAAGTACACCCAGGTCCCGCTGCACACTCCCCTCTCCCAATTTACAGCCATTCAGGTAGTAATCTGCCTCCTTGTTTTTGCTTCTGAAGTGAATAATCTCACATTTATCCAAATTATACTGCATCTGCCATTGATTGTCACCCAATCTGTCGAAATCATGCTGAAGGATCTGTGCATCCTCGTCACAGTTCACCCTCCCACTCAACTTGGTATCATCTGGAAACTTGGAGATGTTACATTTTGTTCCCTCATTCAAATCATTAATATATATTGTGAATAGCTGGGATCCAAGCACCAAGCCCTAAGGCACCCAACTAGTTACAGCCTGCCAATTTGAAAAGGAGCAATTAATTCCTACTCTTTGATTCCTTTCTGCCAACCAGTTTCCTGCACATCTCAATACACCTCCCCCAATCCTGTGCGCTCTAATCTTGCACATTAATCTCTTATGTGGGACTTTGTCAAACACCTTCTGAAAGTCCGAATATCTTGTCAACTCTACTAGTTACACCTTCATAGAATTCCAACAGATTTGTCAAGCATGATTTCCCCTTCATAAATCCATGCTCACTCTGTATGATCCTGCCACAGCTTTCTAAATGATCTGCTATAAAATCCTTGATAATGGATTTGAGAATTTTCCGCACTTCAGATGTCAGGCTCACTGGTCTATAATTCCCTGTTTTGTCTCTACCTCCCTTTCTGAATATTGGAGTGACATCTAAAATAGATTCTAGCATTTTCCCAACCTATGATGTAAGGCTACTGTTTGCTCACTCCTTCCCTTCTTAAATAGTGGGGTGACATTTGGTCCCTTCCAATCCACAGGGATCATTCCAGAATTTATAGAATTTTGGATGATAGTCACCAATGCATCAACTATTTCTATAGCCTCCTCCTTCAATACCCCAAGACATAGACCATAAGGTCCTGGGGATTTATCAACTTCTGGCCTCATTAATTTCTCTTGTACAATCTTCTTGCTCATGATAATTTCCTTCAAATCCTCATTGTCCCAGCCACTTGGATCTCGAATTCTGGGAGATTTACTGCGTACAGTTCTGGTCCGCACATTACCAAAAGGATGTGGATGCTTTGGAGAGGATGCAGAGGAGGTTCACCAGGATGTTGCCTGGTATGGAGGGTGCTAGCTATGAAGAGAGGTTGAGTAGATTAGGGTTATTTACATTAGAAAGACGGAGGTTGAAGGGGGACCTGATTGAGGCCTACAAAATCACGAGAGGTATAAACAGGGTGGATAGCAAGAAGCTTTTTCCCAGAGTGGGGGACTCAATTACTAGGGGTCACGATTTCAAGGTGAGAGGGGAAAAGTTTAAGGGAGATATGCATGGAAAGTTCTTTATGCAGAGGGTGGAGGGTGCCTGGAACGCGTTGCCAGTGGAGGTGGTAGACAGATACATGAATGGGCAGGCAGCAGAGGGATACAGATCCTTAGAAAATAGGCAACAAGTTTAGATAGAGGATCTGGATTGGCGCAGGCTTGTAATTTCTGTGCTGTAATTTTCTTTGTTCTATTTCTTGTACTGTTCTCAGTGAAAATAGACACCATGTAATCATTTAGCTTGTCTGCCATTTTTCTATTCCCCATTATAAATTCTCCTGCCTCTGCAAGTAAAGAAATTCATTTTAACCAAACTATTCTTTTTTTACATATCTATACAAGCTCTTACAGTCCATTTTTTTTGTTAGACTGCATTCTATTCTACCTTTCTGTATCAGTTTCTTTGTCCTTCTTCACTGTGTTCTTAAAGCCACCCCAGTCTTACATTTACTGATAGTTCTTGCAACTTTATTATTTTTACTTTATACAGTTCTCCCTTTGTTAGCCATTGGATCTTTATTAAAGTGTTCTATCTGGAAGGAATGTACAGTTACTTATACTTATAGACTTATACAACACAGAAACAGACCCTTCGGTCCAACTCGTTCATGCCGACCAGACATCCAATCTGACCTGGTCTCATTTGCCAGCATTTGGCCCATATCCATCTAAACCCTTCCTATCCATGTACCCATCCAGATGCCTTTTAAATGTTGTAATTGTACCAGCCTCCACCACTTCCTCTGGCAGCTCGTTCCATACATGCATCACCCTCTGTATAAAAAAGTTGCCCCTTAAGTCCCTTTTAGATCTTTCCCCTCTCACCTTAAACCTATGCCCTTTAGTTTTTGCTGTAAGCCATATTATACTTCTTTAAAGACCATCCAATGCCTATGCACAGTCAGGCCTTTTAATGTCATTTCCCAATCTACCTCAGTTAATTTGTGCCATGTGTCTTCATAAATTCCCTTCAAATTTAACCCTCTTGCTTCAGCTTGAACTACCCCTCCTCTAGACATAATGTAAAATTTTATTGTATCGTGGTCAGACATCTCCAAAAGTTCTTTTACAATAAAGTCTTGAATAATAATCGAAAACCCAATTTGTTTGCAAATGTCCTTCCTGGAAGGCAGTCTGCTGTTTTACCAAGCACGTGGAGTGGGAGAATGCAATCAGGCTTTATGGGTTACTAAATGGATAAAGGAGTAAGACTGATTGGGATGTTAAAGTTGCGGGGAATGAGGGGGAGATTGGGTGAGACAATAAAGATAGTGACAGTGAGGGTTCAAGTAGGGTAGGGAGTGAGGGGAAGAGTGGGATTAGACGGGGTTGGAATATGCCACATGGTCAAAGTGATGGAGGCTTCACTAAAGTGAGACTGCGACAGAGTACATGTCTGGGAATTTGGGACAAAGTGGGAATTCGGGGCACAGGGAGAAAAAGGTGCTTTAATTAATGTTTACGACAAGAAATAATGTCTCCCAAGAGAGAGGTGAGTAGGTGAGGAAATAAGAGATGGGTCAACAGGCCAATCAGCACCAAGCCCAACAGCAACATGATGCCATCAGTGCAGGGAAAGCAGCTGATTAGTTATTAGGTTTGGTCAGTACTTCAAACCTTTAAAGTGTACTTAGTTTGTTTTTAAGCCTCTAGACCCTTTTAAGCCTCTTTTTCCAACAAAATGCTTGTAAAATATTCACTCTTAAGTTCACAATCATTCTAAGGAATACAAATAGCTCTTAGAGTTAAGGGATGACAGGGCAGTCAGGCCAAGTGGAGTGTACATCCTATGGTATGTGAGAAGTCACAGCCATACCGTGTCCCAGACAAACACACCTGCAGGAAGTGTCTCCAGCCGCACAAGCTTCAGCTCAGGGTTTTCAGAACCAGAGCAGCAACTGGAGTCACTGCTGTGCACCTGCAAGGCAGAGGAAGTTGTGGATACCATATGTATGGAGAAATGTAAACATAGAAGATAGGAGCAGGAAGAGGGAGGTGGTCACACTACTGGTTAAAAGTGACAGGTGGAAAAGAATGAGTGACTACCAGGCAGTCTAAGAAAACCAGGCAAATAATGCAGGAGCCTCCTATCATTTTTGTTTTATTTACTGATGGAACTTGGGGGTACTAGTTGGTCCAGCATTTATTACCCCTCCCTAGTTGCCCTTGAGAAGGTGGTGGTGAACTGCCTTTTGAACCGCTGCAGTCCATGTGCTACAGGTAGACATAGGAGTTCCAGGATTTTGACCTAGGATTGTATTCATTAGAGTTTAGAAGGTTGAGGGGAGATCTAATAGAAACTTACAAGATAATGCATGGCTTAGAAAGGGTGGATGCTGGGAAGTTGTTTCTGTTAGGTGGGGATACTAGGACCTGTGGGCACAGCCTTAGAATTAGAGGGGGTCGATTTAGAACGGAAATGAGGAGACATTTCTTCAGCCAGAGACTGGTGGGCCTGTGGAATTCATTGCCACAGAGCGCAATGGAGGCTGGGACGTTGAATGTCTTCAAGGTAGAGATTGATAAATTCTTGATCTCGCAAGGAATCAAGGGCTACGGGGCGAGTGTGGGTAAGTGGAGTTGAAATGCCCATCAGCCATGATTAAATGGAGGAGTGGACTCGATGGGCCGAATGGCCTTACTTCCACTCCTTTGTCTTATGGTCTTATGGACCCAGCAACAATGAAGGAACAATATATTGATATTTCCAAATCAGGATGGTGAGTGGTTTGGAGGAGAACCTGCAGAGGGTGGTGTTTCCAATTGTTATTCCACCTTGGAAAGCAGTGAAACTGATGATTCCTCAGGGAGTAAATATACCAAGTCCCATTATATAAAGGGCACCTCAGCTCCACAATAGCAGAGAAATAGAAAGCAGCACTTATAGAGGATTCCATTGCAGGAGATCAGACAAGAGCATCTCCAGGATGCTGTGTTGCCTCCTGGTGCCTGTGTCAAAGATGTCACAGAGTAGCTACACGACATCTGCCTGGGGAGGGGAGTTTGCCAGAAGTCATGGTCCACATTAGTACCAATGATATATGGAGGAAAAGGGAAGGCAAATTTCAGAGAGTTAGGAAGGAAATTAAAAAGCAAGACCTCAAGAACAGCAATCTCAGAATTACTCCTATTGCCATTTGCTAGTGACCAAAAGAACAGGAGGGTTTGAATGTGTGACTGAAGAACTGGTATAGGAGTGAAGACATCAGATTTCTGAGTCCTGGGGACCAGTTGGAGCCAGGTGGAACAAGCTAGATGGGTTAACGTAAATGAGACTGGGATGGATACCTTTGCAGGAAGATTTACCAGGGCTGCTGAGGTAGGTTTAATAAGCTTGTCAGGGCGATGGGAAGCTCAGTCAAGTTGGTAACAGAAAGTTGAAAAGATGCTTCGGGGACTAGGAGAAACAAAACCAAACATCAAGTACATTTCAAAGACAGAATATAAAAAGTCAAGGCTCCTCTACCTGAATGCTTATAGTATTTGCAACAAGATTGATGATCAAAAGACACAAATAAAGATACATGGCTGTGAGCTAATTACCATGACAAAAACATGGCTGCATGGTGAGCAGGACTGGGAACCGAATAATCAAAGGTATTTAATGTTTAGGAAGCACAGAAAAGAAGGAAAAGGAGGTGAGGGGCAATTTTTTCACACAGAGAGTTGTGTGTGTATGGAATGAGTTGCCAGAGAAAGTGGTAGAGGTGACTACAATTACATTGAAAAGCCATTTGAACAGGTACATGGATAGGAAAGGTTTAGAGGGATATGGCCCAAACACAGGCAAGTGGGATTAGTTCAGTTTAGGAAACCTAGTCAGTATGGATGAGTTGGACTGAAAGGTCTGTTTCCATGCTGGATGACTCTATGAAGTTGATTGCACTAACAATAACGGATGGGATCAGGGCATTAGTATGGAGGGATCTCAGATTGATGAAGGACAATGTGGAGTCTGTTTGTGTGGAACTAAGGATCGGCAACAGGATGGCAGACATTGTTTAGAGTTATTTGTAAGCCATCAAATAGTAATGGTATTGTGGGGTATGGTATTAATGAGATAAGCATGTATCATGTATAACACAGTAGTCATGGGGGACTTCAATCTGTATCTCGATCAGATGAACTAATTGAACACTGAATTTGTGGGGAATGGAGTTTCTGGTGTGTTAGAGACGGTTTTGTAGAGCAGTATACAAAGGAGCCAAGGACATGACATGATATTTTGGATCCAGCATTACATAATTGGAAAGGATTAATTAACAATTGTTAACTGTTATTTGGCATATTGCTGCTGCCCAGTGAGAATCTCACTGCTCCACTTATGAAAAGAATACAAGATGGACTGAGATGATCTCATAATGGAGACGGGCCTCGCCCAAATCTGCCCTACCATATCTCACTATAGCTCACATCATACAGACCCCACCTTAAATCTTACCCTGAAAGGATCTAAACAAAAAAGCATCACCAAAATAATCTATCATGGGAGATTTCTCTGTTGCAAAGGAATATCATGAAAAAACAGAAAGTGGCAGAATGAAATTACACAGTGACAGAGAAAGGGATGGTGGGAGAGAAAGAGAAACTAAGTGAAGACAGAACAAGACAAGATCAGAGAGCATGATACACACCGAGAGAGAGAAACTGAGAGATAGATATGGACAGTGGGCAGGAGAGACCCACCAAGGGAGGCAGGAAATTGATAGGGAGGGAAGGAAGAATGAAGGGTGAGGAAAAGGATGGACAGAAGAGGAGTGGGGTAAGATAGTCAGAGAGAGATAGAAGGAAGAAGCACATACGGAATTAGACAGAGTTAGAGAGAAAACTATATATAGATGACAGTGTGGAGGGTGAGAGAGGCACATACATTGAAAGAAAGAAAAAGAGGTACAGAGATAGCAAGATGAATAAAGAAACAGTGAAATGGGGAGAGAGGAAAAGAGAGATGCACACGCAGACAGAATGTGTTTGATCTTTTCAGCAGCTGCCTATTGAATGCAGCCGAGGTTGGTGAAGACTTCCTTCCGGTCCGGGTAAACAAACTGCTTTTTATGTTAACAACTGTAATCCTGAGACAAACTGACAAGATGACAATAAGTGTGTTTCACAGTGGGTTTGTGGCCTTGTGAGTTTCAAACTTCTTTCACAGCGAGCACCACTGGCTGGGCCAGAAGTTATTGCCAATCCTGAAGTGTCCTCAAGAAGGTGGTGGGGAGCCACTGGCTTGAACCAAACATGGTGCTGCTCGGGAGTTATTTAGAGTGTATACAGTACAGCAGGGTGTCAAGATGGGATATCTGGTTGTTCACTTGATCAGGTGACAACTGTTTCTCACAGGTCCCAAGTTGCCACATGGGTTGGCGTTTGTCGAGAGTGTTCAAGCTGTATACCCTGACTGACTCTCCAATGTTCATCTCTGGTGATGGGTTAGCAGTCTTGTCAAAATGAAATTTGGTTTTCTGCCATTTCATGTTGACTTTTTCACCTTAACTTCTGTCTTCAGCTGCTTTTTTGCTTTTGGAAGAGTAGTTGGTGTGCGGCTTGATATTAATCTTTGTACTGGACTATGCTCCCAGTCTTCAGTCAATGCTTCTCTATTTGAGGACTGCCTTATACAGCTGACAATTTTCACTGTTGCCTATCCATTTGACTGCAGATAGTGTGGAGATGACATGTGGTGTTGAATTTCCCAATTGTTTATGAAACAATTGAATTGTTCACTCATGAAGTGAAGGTCAGTGCCTCAATGGACTCACCACTATGTTGGGAATGTTGTAAAGGCTGAGGTATACTTTCAGGAGTTCGGTAATCTCGGCAGTAATCAGCTCCCTGATTCACCACAGAATTAAAAAATAATTCCAACCTTCTAGCAATAAAGGCCAAAATTACACTCACCACCTTTATTACCTGCTACACCTTCATGCTGATGTTTTGTGCTTTTTATTCATTCATGGGACGTGGACATTGCTGCTTGTGCCTTTTCCTCATTGCCCAGAAGGCAGTTAAGAACATTGTTGCGGGTCTGGAGTCACATGTAAGCCAGTTGCAGCTTCCTTTCCTAAAGGACACTAGTGAACTAGATGAGGTTTTCCAACAATCACCAATGTTCATTATTAGACTCTTAATACCACATTTTTATTTAATTAAAAATTCTACTATCTGCCATGGCGGGATTCAAACTTGGGTCCTCAGAACTGGGTCTCTGGACAATACCACTAGGCCATCACCTCTCCCCATTCACAAGAACAACCAAGATCCTTCTATACTTCCTTCTCCAGGCTCTCTCCATTTCAATAATAGCCTGCCTTTTAATTCTTCCTGCCAAGGTGCATGACCACGCACATTCCTATATTAAACTCCATATGTCATTTTTTTTGCCCAATCACTCAACTTATCAATATTCCCTTTCAGATTCCTTACATCCTCTTCACAACCCTCCCACTTATTTTTATGTCATCAGCAAAGTTGGACACATTACACTCTGCCCCCCCTCGAAGTCATCAACATAGACAGTAAATAATTGAGGCACTCGGACTAATCTTTGTGGCATTCCACTGGTTACATCTTTCCAACCTAAACAAGTCCCATTAATCCTGACTTTCTGTCTTCTGTGTGTTAACCAATCCTCAATGCACGTTAATGTGATCCTCCCAATGACACAGTTCTTATCTTCTACAATAAACGTTTATTTATTGATACTGAATATCTTCTGAAAATCAAAATACACTACATCTACCTGTGTCTCTTCATCATCTCTGCTTGTTATACCCTCATAGAACTGTAACAGATTTGTCAAACATGATTTCCCTTCACAAAACCATGCTGACTCTATTTGATTGTGTTAAATGTTTCTAAATGTCCTGCTATTTCTTCCTTAATAGTGGAATCAAGCATTTTCCCAATGACAGATGTCAGGCTAACTGGCCTATAGTTTTCAGCTTTCTGTATTCCTCCCTTCTTGAAGAGGGGCATCACATTAGCTGTTTTCTAACCTGCTAAAATTCTTCCGGAATCCAGTGAATTCTGGAATATTTTGACCAATGCTTCCACTACCTGTGTAGCTACTCCTTTAAAAACCTTTGATGAAGACCATCAGGTGAGGGCAACATGTCTGCCTTCAGTCCTATTAGTTTGTCACATACTTTGTCCCTTTGAATAAGACTGTTACAAGATCTTTCCACCTATTAGCACCATGTTTATCTGTTACTTTTGCATTGCACTGTCCTCCTCCAAGAAAACCAATAGAAAATATCATTTCATCTGCCATTACCCTATTCCTCATTTTCAATTTTCTGGTTACGCCTTCCAAAAGTCCCACATTTTAACTGCTCCCTTTCTGTTAATATTCCCTTAAAAAAAGCTTTTTCATTAAAAAAAATTCAGCTTATACAATCTCTTACTGTTTTTATTTATTCACTCATGGGACATGGGCATCACTGGCTCAGCCAGCATTTATTGCCCATCCCTAGTTGCCCTGGAGAAGGTGGCGCAATTGATGTGCTGTACAGGTTGACCCACAATGCTGTGAGGGAGGGAATTCCAGGAGTTTGACCTAGTGATAGTGAAAGGAACGACAATATCTTTCCAAGGCAGGATGGTAAGCGGCTTAGAGCGGAATTTGCAGGGAATGGTGTTCCCATGTATCTGCTTCCCTTCTCTTTCAGGATGGAAGTGGTCATGGGTTTGGAAGGTGCTGTTTAAGGATCTTTGGTGAATTTCTGCAGTGCATCTGATTTTATTTTATTTTATTTATTTATTGTCACATATATTTTGTATATAACATTTTATATAACGTCACCACGCTCGGTGCCATTTTAAAACAGAAAAATAAACCAAAGCATAGAGTATAAAGGCAGAAGAATAAAGGAATTAAGAAAAGGTGGTCAACTTTACTGTCCTTCCTGTTAAGTGTTCCTGGTTGCCAGGCACAAATCCCTTTGCTGTGCCGCTGCCTCTGGAACAAAAAGATTTAGATTTGGATTTTAAATTTTATTGCCAGGTGTACTCAAGTACAGAAGTACAGGAGGACAGTGAAAAGTGTATAATGTCACCATACATGGCGCCATCTTAGGTACCAAAGTACTTAGGTACAAAAAAAGCTTAGGTACAAGGTAGTAAGAGAAACGAGAATTAAAAAGTTAAGCATTATTTCAGAGAACAGTAGAAAAATAAAGGAGTAGGTTATAGTTTACAATAAAGTCTTTCATGTTCTAAACAAGAAAAATAAAGAAATACGCTAAAAGTTCAACAGTCTTTGAGTCCTCTGCTTATCTTGCTCTCTGGGGGACTTCATCTGTCTGTTTTCAAAGCAGCTGCCACAGATACCATCGCTGCTGTTGAAACTGCCACCTCTCCATTTTCCCCAGGTGCCTCAGGAACACGCCTAGGCCAGATCCACTTGCACGCCGAGCCAAGACACCGCCATGAGCTACCAAGACACCATGCCCGGGACCTGCTATAAGCCGCTGAGAGACCAGGCTGGGAGACGCCGAGGGTTTGGGCCAGGGTCCCACCTCAAGCTACAGGGAGACCAGGCTGAGAGCCACCACGAACCGCCAAGAGACCAGGCCCATGACCCGCCACAAGCCACTGGGAGCCCAGGCCCAGAATCACTGAGAGGCTAAAGTGGGGAGAAAAAGAGAAAGAAACAGAAGGAGCAGTGGAGCTCCAACTGGAACATCCTATTCTGCCACCATTTTGACCGAAATTCACCACTCTTTGGCATCCTCTCACCTCCACCGACGCTCCCACCACTGAGTCCTCGCTGGACCACTCCAATGCAGATGCCACTGACACTGGGTACTGAACTAGCCCAAACTCACCGATGCAGCTGCTTCTCATGCTGCAGAATCTCATCCTAGGCCCAAGCTCACCACCACTGCCTCCATGAATCTGTGCTGGATACTGCTGGCAACCCAAACTAGCCACCACAGCAGGCATGAGTCAGTCCTAGGACTGCCTTGTCAAACCAGAAGCCTTCTGGAACCCAAAATCGCCTCCAATGCCACCATAAGCCCATGCTGCTGGGCCCACTCACTGCCGTTGTACTGAGCTCTTCAACAAGAGATAAGTAAAATAACATGAAGAAAAAGAAAAAAAAAAGAGAAAAAGAAGAAAATAAACAAGAAGTGGACAGAGCAGACAGGCCCTGGGCTGAGAAGTACTAACTCCACCACCATCTTACTGGAAGACCAGCCAGAATCTTGTAGATTCTTGTATCTTGTAGATAGCACACACTGCTGCTACTGAGCGTCGGTGGTGGAGGGACTGGATGTTTGTGGATGTGGTGCCAATCAAGCAGGCTGCTTTGTCCTGGATGGTGTCAAACTTCTTGAGCGTTATTGGGGCTGCACCGATCCAGGCAAGTGGGGAGTATTCCATCACACTCCTGACTTGTGCCTGGTAGAAGTGGACAGACCCACTGTACTCACACTCACTCCCTGCTGTGTACACGCTCACTCCCCACACATGCTCACTCCCCTGTGTGTATAGACCATTGTGTACCCACAGGCTTACGCCCTGGTGCACACTAAAACACACATACACAAAAACACATGCACACACTCACTGTGCGCGCACACAAATACACTCACGCCTCACTGTGCACACGCGCAAGCCGCTACACAGCACAAATACTTTTTAATTACTTTTCATTTTCGGTATGAAATCTCACTTCAGTCATTGATTTGTTAAGGAGATGGACTCCATACAGTTACAGGATTCAGTGTTCATAAGCTCAAGAACACATCAACAAGATTCTCTCAAGTATTTTAAAAATAAAAATCACCCAACGGTTGGACTGTTAAAGGAATTTGTTTCTCTTCCTGATTAGATCTTGACTCAACTGTCCTATGTCTCTGCAATCTGCTCACCTAACTTAACCCATTTAGGCCCAATACATACTTAAAATCTCATGTAGCACAGAAGGTAACTCATTAAAAATCAAACATTCACCCCACAATGTGATCCCCCCAACCCAAATTCGTCTGAATGAGGGGAATTTGCTCAGAAGGCCTGACTGCGATAAGAGAGAGACAGGATGAGAAGGAGTGGGATGCAGGAGACAGAGGATGGGAAGGTTGCAACAGAGAGGAAGGTAGGACACGAGCGCAGGAGGATAGGGAGGGAGCAGTGAGTAACAGAGACAGGGACTGGCATAGAGTCAGAGGGAGGAGGAGGATGGCAGGCAGATGGGTGGCAAGGAGAGAGATGGGGAGGGAGCGCAAGATAGAAACCAAAGAAATAGACCTTTTTTTATATACAAAGAGCAAATTCCCGAACTTTGAGTAGAAACAATTGAAACCCTGAGCCCCAACTAATGTCACATCATGACTGTTTAAAATGTGCAAGAAACATTAGCAGTGTCACATCAGCCGGACAAAGGCTGCTTTCACACAGTTAGCCTTGCCCTCCTCTCTCTCAAACACTCCTTTATCCTCTGGGACTGACAGCAGGGGCACTGTGACAGCTACTGCCCCCTCCCCCACACTCGCTCCTCCCCATTTAGTAGGTAACCTTCGACCTGCTAAGACAACCCCTGCTTTGTGTCTCAGACAGGAGTCCAATTGTCCACTTCCCTGTGGACATAGGGCTGCAGGCACCTCACTCAGAATCGCTTCTCCTCAGGGAGGCTTCCAATGAGCAGCTCCTTGTTTCCAAAGTCCCAGTATGCAGTCATGTGAAAGCTCATGTTTGACAAAACCACCAAATACTCCAGGAACGAAAAGGCTGTGTAAACTGCAAAGAGAGAGAGAGAGAGAGAGAGGCACAACATCAGGGGTCAGATCATACTTGGGGACTGCTTGAGAGACAGTACAACTTTAAATGGTTTCTGAATGCAGGATTTTCACTGCTTTCCTGTACACAGTAGGATCCTGGTGTGGAACTGAGACAAAAAGAGGAGAGGATTGAGGTGTACGCTGGTAAGTGGTGGGGCATGAGACAGAGAGCAGGAGACAGGGGGATCCCCTGTCCCCACCTAGACCATTAGTGATAAAGATGTCATGGCAATGTCAGTGGTTGAGGAATCACAAGTTTCTGGGGACATGGGATGGAATCCTACCATAACAGCTGGTGAAATTTCAATCAACTAAAGCAATAGAGACTATGGTAACTATCACTGATTGTCAGGAATAATTCATCTGGTTCACTAATGTTCCTTAGGGCTGGAAATCTGCTATCTTTATCCAATCTGGCCTAGATGTGACTCCAGGTAATGTAGTTGACTCTTAATTATCCTCAAACGGCCGAGGAAGCTGCTGAGTGATAACAAACACCTACGTCACATCTGCACTATGGGAACTGGCTGTCTTGCAGGTGATGGTGAAAGTGGTTCAGGAGTCTGGAGACAGCTGGGGAATCTGACTGAGGATCTACAGGCTTTGGCTTCGTGTCATGTGGGACATCAGGTTATGTTTATTACTCAGGTTATCTTTTGTTCGTTTCACTATTCTCACTTTCCTCCTCATTTTGTTGTCATTGGGTATCAAAACACTGGGATCTTTCTGACAGACTTTAGCTGTGCCTGTTTCAGTCCAGGGCAACAGTCTCCGAGGAGCTGACATGATTTCAAAGCCAGTCGAGTGAAGCTGAATCAAAATAAAACCGGGAAAGAAAACACCCTGCATTCAGCTGGATATCGAACATAACTGTAGCACTCTCAGACTTGTCTCCTCAGTAATATCAGGAGGTTAGAGCCAACACTGTGAGCTGTCCCACAGAGTAATCTGATTAAATCATACTCACAGAATCATAACTCACAGACAACGTCCCAGCCACCACCATTACCTTCCCTGGATATGTCCTGTCCCGCTGGCAGGACAGACTCAGCAGAGGTGGTAGCACAGTGGTATACAGGTGGGAGAAAGTTATCCTGGGAGTCTTCAAAATTGACTCCATGAAGTCTAATGGCATTGGGTCAAGTATGGGCAAGGAAACCTCCTGCTGGTTACATGTACTGTCCTCCTTAGCTTATGAGTCAGTACTCTTCCACATTGAACAAAAGTTGGAGGAAGAATTGAGGGCGGCAAGGGCACAAAATATATCTGGGTGGGGAATTTTGATGTCCACCACCAAGATTAATCATTAGTGCTGCTGCCAAGCCAAATTGGTTGGGCTCTAAAGGACAGAGTGATAAGACTGGGTCTGTGGCAGGTGGTGAGGGAACCACCAAGAGGGATAAACATACTTGACCACATCCTCGCCAATCTGCCAGCTGCAGTTGCATCTAGAACATAGAACATAGAACAATACAGCGCAGAACAAACCCTTCGGCCCTCGATGTTGCGCCGACCTGTGAACTAATCTAAGCCCATCCCCCTACACTATCCCATCATCATCCATATGCTTATCCAAGGACTGTTTAAATGCCCCTAATGTGGCTGAGTTAACTACGTTGGCAGGCAGGGCATTCCACGCCCTTACCACTCTCTGAGTAAAGAACCTGCCTCTGACATCTGTCTTAAATCTATCACCCCTCAATTTGCAGCTATGCCCCCTCGTACTAGCCGACGTCGTCATCCTAGGAAAAAGACTCTCACTGTCCACCCTATCTAATCCTCTGATCATCTTGTATGTCTCTATTAAATCCCCTCTTAGCCTTCTTCTCTCCAATGAGAACAGACCCAAGTCCCTCAGCCTTTCCTCATAAGACCTTCGCTCCAGACCAGGCAACATCCTGGTAAATCTCCTCTGCACCTTTTCCAATGCTTCCACATCCTTCCTGTAATGGGGCGACCAGAACTGCACACAATATTCCAAGTGAGGCTGCACTAGCGTTTTGTACAGTTGCAGCATGACATCATGGCTCCGGAACTCAATCCCTCTACCAATGAAACCTAACACACCGTATGCCTTCTTAACAGCACTATCAACCTGGGTGGCAACTTTCAGGGATCTATGTACCTGGACACCAAGATCCCTCTGCACATCCACACTACCAAGAATCTTTCCATTGACCCAGTATTCTGCCTTCCTATTATTCTTCCCAAAGTGCATCACCTCACATTTATCTGCATTGAACTCCATTTGCCACCTTTCAGCCCAATTCTGCAGTTTATCCAAGTCTCCCTGCAACCTGCAACATTCTTCCACACTGTCCACCACTCCACCGACTTTAGTGTCATCTGCAAACTTACTAACCCATCCACCTATGTCTGCGTCCAAGTCATTTATAAAAATGACAAACAGCAGTGGTCCCAAAACAGATCCTTGGGGCACACCACTAGTAACTGGACTCCAGGCTGAATATTTTCCATCAACCACCACTCTTTGCCTTCTTTCAGAGAGCCAGTTTCTAATCCAAACTGCTAAATCTCCCTCAATCTGTCCATGACAGTCCTGTCTTTGCATTGAGAATAACCTCCATCGGGTTGTGTGGCACTATCACCGTGCTGAATGGGACAGACTTCACACAGATCTAGCAACTCAAGACTGGGCATCCATGAGGCCATCAACAGCAGCAGCATTGTACTCCAGCACAATCTGTAACCTCATTGTCCGGCATATCCCCCACTCAACCATTACCATCAAGCCAGGGGCTCAACCCATGAGAGCATGAAAGGATCATCATTAGGCATACCTAAAGATGAGGTGTCAACCTGATGAAACTACAAGACTATTAATATGTCAAACAGCACAGCAGCAAGTGATAAATCTATGTGATCCCACAACCAACAGATCAGATCTAAGCTCTGCAGTCCTGCCACATCCAGTCATGAATGGTGGTGGACAATTAAATGACTCACTGGAAGAATATCCCCATCCTCAATGATGGAAGAGCTCGACACATCAGTGCAAAAGATAAGGCTGAATCAACAGTCTTCAGCCAGAAATGCTGACTGGATGATCCACCTCAGCCTCCTCTGAGGGTCTCCAGCATCACAGATGTCAGTCTTCAGCCAATTTGATTCACTCCACATGATATCAAATAATATTTGAAAACACGAGATACTGCAAATGCTACGGGTCCTGACAACACCCCTGCAATAGTACTGAATGCCTATGCTCAAAGTCAGCAAAAACACTTCTATCTAGACGGACAAGGGCAGCACTTACATGGGAACACTACCATCTGCAAGTTCCCCTCCAAGCCACTCACCATCCTGACTTGGACATATATCGCTGTTCCTTCACTGTCGCAGGGTCAAAATCCTGGAATTCTCTCCCTAAGGGCACTGTGGGTCAACCTACAGCGGTTCAAGAAGGCAGCTCACCACCACCTTCTCAAGGGGCAACTAAGGATGGGACACTCACATTACAAACAATAATAAAACAAATGAGTGCTGACCCTCACCTCCAGTTTCACAGTACGCATTGTGTCTGAAGTAGAAACACAAAGCGATGACAAACGAGCTCAAATTGAAGACGAACAGCCTCCGCTTCCAGCTCAGAGAGGTTCTCTCCTGTCATGAGAGGAGGGGGATTAGGATGGGGAATAAACAGAGGTGGGAGAGGGAGGAGGCAGGGAAAGGTGAGTGGAAGTGGGAGGGGAGAGAGATTAAGGTTTCATAATTCAAAAATACAATCATCTCAACAACACTGATGAAAGATTCTGCTCATTAATTCAGAGAGGGAGGTGAATGGGATAAGGGGAAAGAGGGAACCGGGGATAGAACGGAAAAGAGGGAGAAACACGGCAGGGTGAAGGAAGAGAGGAGAAGGACATGGGGAGAGGGCAATGGAAAGGAACGGAACGGTGGGAGGGGAGAAAGAGATATAAAGACAGTCAAGAGCGACAGGGACACGTAACAGTTTCAGGAGTTGCGCAATCAGGCCAATTTTATGGAGGCAGAACACAGATCAGTTATAATCTCACTGAATGGTGGAACAAACTTGAGGGGCTGAATGGCCTATTCTTGTTCCTATGTTTTTATTTTCAACCCCTCAAGTTGGCTCTATGACATTAGGTCATGGCTGATTATCTCTTCAACACCAGTCCCCATATCTATCGATGTCATGAGTAACTGGAAACCTATCAATCTCGGTCTTGAACTGTCCCAGTCAAGGAGCTTCCACAGTCTCTGGGGTAGAAAATTATAAAGATTCACCACCATCTGAGTGAAGATGTTCCTTCTTACCCGAGTCCAAAGTGACTTACCCCTTATATGGAACCATTTCCCCTGTTTCCAGACCCTACAGTCAGGGAAACATCCTTCCTACTCTGTACAAAGCCTGGTTAAGGGGCACATGCTTTCATTCTCATTCTACACTGACCCCATCAAACACTCCCAGGACATGGACAGCATGGGGTTAGATGGAGAGTAAAGCTCCCTCTACACTGTCCCCCATCAAACAATCCCAGGACAGGGACAGCATGGGGTTACAAAAACAGAAGTTGCTGGAAAAGCTCAGCAGGTCTGGCAGCATCTGTGAAGAAAAAAATCAGAGTTAATATCTCGGGTCCAGTGACCCTTCCTCAGAACTGATGGTAGCTAGGAAAATGTCAAGTTTATATGCGGAAAATAGGGAAGGGGTGGGGTAGGGAGTAAAGGATAGGATAGAGCCCAAAGAGACAGAAGAACAGTCGCACAAACGAAGGAGTTGATAGTGATCTGGCTGAGGAGGGTGGATAGTTGTTAATGGGGACTTTTAGTGACTATGACAGGTGGTGTGTAATGGCAGGCTATGTGGTAACAAGGCCTGGTGTGTGGGTTAGCGGGCTGGGACATGGGAGAGTTTAGGCTGTAAAATTATTGACCTTGATATTGAGTCTGGAGGGCTGCAGGGTCCCCAAGCAGAAAATGAAATGTTGTTCTTCCAGCTTGCACTGAGCTTCACTAGAACACTGCAGCAAGCCAGAGACAGAGATGTTGGCCAGGGAACAGGGTGGTATGTTAAAGTGGCGACAACGGGTAGTTCAGGGTCTTTTTTGTGAGCACAACATAGATGTTTTGCGAAGCGTTCACCCAGTCTACGCTTCGTTTCCACAATGTAGAGGAGACCACATTGTGAGCAGCGAATGCAGTAGACTAGGTTCTGGGAAGTGCAGGTGAAGTGTTGCTTCACCTGGAAGGTATGTTTGGGCCCTTGAATACTGAGGAGGGAGGAGGTAATTGGGCAGGTGTCGCACCCACCAGTTACAGGGGAAGGTGCCGTAGGGCTGTGGGGAGGTGTTGGGGGTGAAGGAAGTGTGGACCAGAGTGTCCCAGAGGGAACGGTCCCTACGGAAGGTGGACAAGGGAGGGGAGGGGCACGAGTGTCGGTGGTGGCATCTTGCTGGAGGTGGTGGAAATGGCATCTGATGATCTTCTGGATTTGGATGCTGGTGGGATGGTAGGTAAGGACAAGGGGAAACCTATCGCTGTTGCAGGAGGGAAGAGAAGTGGAGAGGGAGATGGGTCAGACCTGGTTGAGGGCCCCGTCAACAACAGAGCTGGGAAATCCTCAGTTGAGGAAGAAGGTGGACATTTCAAAGGCTTCATTGTTGAAGGTGGCCTCATCTAAACATATACAACGGAGACAGAGGAACTGAGAGAATGGGATGGAGTCTTTACAGGAAGGGGGGTTAGATAGAGTTAGCATGAGGTTAGATAGAGTAAAGCTCCCTCTGCACTGTCCCCATCAGAAATAGTTCAATGTGAAAGGGTGCAAGTAGCAGGACCATTTTCTCAAAAAAAGACATTTGAGGTCGAGCTGAATCCCACCCACATTTCCCTTCCCCCTCGGGCAGGTTCCAGCTGAGTGTGGCACTGAACTCTGACCTTCCCTCTCTCTCACTCCAGCAGGATGAGGAAAACCACAAATTGTACTCTGTCCTGAGCAGAGAGGGAACTGAGAGATGGATTGCATCATTTATAGGCCATCTGTGACAAGCACACATCCTGTGGAGGAGTCTACCCTGCCACGTCACAGAGAAAAATTACACCCAACCATTTCGTGTCAGCAATGGACAGAATTTACTCATGGTCCCATGCTTGATTCTCTCTGAAGGGACAGTGGGCCACTTCCTGAGACTCTGGTACGGGCCACTTGCCACCAGTGACTGCTGTTCTGATCCCAGCTGATGTTATTACTGGTCAGATCAATAGCAGACTGAAATCTGGCTTGGAAGGTCATATTGTTTGATTGTTGGCTTTTATGAGCTTATCTTTCACTGAAACACAAACACACAGTGCTGTAGAATCAGTTTAAATCAGAGATTTATTACACAAAAGAAACAAAGAAAATAATAGAATAAACCAAACTATTTACAGATAATGCAAGCTTGAAACACATGGTAAAATACGATCCCAGTAATCCCAACAGCACTCTTTCACATAATCACACCAAGAGAACCTCTTTACCTGCTACTTGTATAGGACCTAACATAATTGATACAGATAAACTCTTCACTGAGTTTTCACACAACTGAGCTGAGACTTTCTCAGTTTCACATAATCCCTTCAGGGTTTTAGCCAACACTTCTAGTCTGGAACTTTCAAACTAAACTCCTTACACCGAAGCATTTTATTTCTTAACAGTTCCAAACTATCTACTTTCTTCATGCATCCAACATCAACGAAAAGCTCTGCAAAACAGATACCAAAAAGCTTTCTTCAAGCTATGGGAGTTTCTCCTACGCCAAAACCTATAAAATTCAAACCGATCTAGACAAGTTAGATGCAGGAAGACTGTGCCTGATGGTGGGGGAGTCCAAAACCAGAGGTCATTGCTAAAGGATAGAAGGTAAACCTTTTAGGACCGAGGAGAAATTACTTCACCCAGAGAGTAGGGAGTCTGTGAAAATCATGAACACAGAAAGTGGTTGAGGCTAAACAAGAAGGAGACAGATATAGTCCCTGTGACGAAAGGGATCGACGGACATGGTGGGAGGACGGGATTAGGGTATCAAGCTCAGAGATCAGCATGATCTTAATGAATGCAGTGTAGAATTAAGGGGCCAAATAGCCTACTCCTGCTCCTATCTTCTATACTTCTATGTTTATATGTAAAACAAAATCCTTCTAACTGAAGGATTCTGCAGTGAAGTAAATTACCTGTTTACTTTGTTTCCTCATAAAATTCTTCCAATGTCAACAAGTTCCCATCAGCCTTCAAGTATAATACCTCTCATTCTTTTCAAACAAACTTTGGCTTCAGGAAGCTTTACAAGTTATTCATTAAACCTCTTCACAGACACAGGTCAAAACTCACATGACACTAGTTCAAAATCCAGTCTCTAAATGATATAACCTATATATAAACCACACAGCTTACATCATGCTGCATCAGAGCAGGCGTGGCCAAACGATGGAATACTTACCTTGTAATCAGCCTGTCATTGATTTAGGTCCCATTCCAAATAATGGAGCACTTATTCCAGGCTGTCACTACTATAGCAGCACCAGGTCAGTTCTGCGGGGGGTGCCGTACTGTCAGAGGGTCAGTACCGAGGGGGTGCCGGGCTGTCAGAGGGTCAGTACCGAGGGAGTGCCGCACTGTCAGAGGGTCAGTACCGAGGGAGTGCCGCACTGTTACAACTGCCACTTTACGATAAGATGTTAAAGTGATGCTGTTGCTGCCCATAGGGTGAATGTACAAGTACCAAATGCTGCTACTGGGAGAAGTGCATGAGGGTTCTCCCTAGGTACTGGCGAATAGTTACCTCTCAGCGAACATCACTGGCTGCCCGATCATTCCATGTTGTTGGTTGTTGGATCTTGCTATGTGCAAAATTACAACAATGACTACACCTCAAAAATGGCTTCATTGTCTGTACAGCGCTTTAACATTTTGAGGATGTGAAAAGCGCCACAGAAATATAGGCTTATTTTTCTTTTGAGAGACAAGAGGGTGAATTGTGATAATCTGGAACAGTCTGCAGGACAATTTATTTCCAATTGAGAGTCACAAGCCTGAAATGTTAACGCGGTTTCTCTCTCCACAGATGCTGACAGACCTGTTCAGTATCTGCAGCAATTTCTGGTTTCATTTCAGTCTAAATGGAGAATGTATGTGAGGACTGAAGACTGGATAAAAATCCAATCCTCAACAGCAAAATAAATGAACATACTTCTCTATATTTTGTTTCAAAAAAAAGCTTCTAAGGTGTCTGGGCCAATCATACACGCAGCCTGCTCCACAAACTCCCATCTAAAACATAACATCGACAAATTATGCTGGAGGGTTTTTTTTAACAAAAACACCAAAGGAAGTGTTGGAGCCTGCAAGTCAGAAATAAATAGCTGCACAGAGTCAGTGAGGTTTGTGCAGAGTGTCACATGCAAACAGAAAGTGAGCAAAATATCTTGTTCAGAACGGCCATGCTTCACACATTCCCAAAGTCGCCAACTAAAAGCACAGACACGTTCATGACCAAGAGAGAACAGCATGGGGGTGTGGGTAGGGGTGGTGAAGGGGGAAATGGCACAGTGGGGTTAGGGAATTAAGGATTCTGCTGTGTCAGCTTGCATGTGCAGTCGCTGCAAATTATAGTTCCTGGGGCCCAGCATTCTGCATGATGACTGTTCCTCCTTTATGGCTCCATTTCACAACCATTTCACGGTCAACAAAAGAACCCACATGATGCAAAAAATACGCACCAACAGCAGCCCAGCATCACGCAGCCTTTACTGGTAGGGTATAGATAGACCCAATGCACTTACAGCAAATGCAGCCAAGTTTAGCTGATGCAGGAAGGGACTGGCTGCCTGAGACCTGAGCTCCCAGTGTCAGAATGGTGGGGGTGGGGTGGGGTGGGGAGGGGGTACAAGTCAAGGGATTCCCTCCCTGCCACCAGCCCTCAGCCCAATACTCAGTTTGGTCGTGTGGTGGAAGCGAGTGCAACCACAAAGACCAACTCACCCCCACCCCATGGGTAAGTCCATAATCCCTTCAATGGCCTGGGAAGCATCCGGAAAGACATTATCTCAGATGGTCTGCATTGTGATAATTCCATCATCACCCACTCATTACTAACCCTACAACATTTACACTGGCTTAGCTATGTACATCAGATGAACATATACCCAAAGGCCTAGCCTTTCGAGCCCTACCCACTTGTGAAGGATTTATCTCAGCAGACAAACTGTTGTTGATGCAATATATAGATAAAGTCAGCAAAAAACAGAAACAGGAGTAGGCCATTCAGCCCATTGAGCCTGCTCCACCCCCTTTCAATAAGACCATGGCTGATCTGATTGTGGTCTCAACATCACTTTCCTGCCTGTCCCCAAAAGCTCTCGTCAATCAAAAGTCTGTCTAACTCAGCTTTAAAATTTTGAACAATGTAGCGGTTGCTGTCTCTTCAGATAAAGAATTCTGAATCTATCCTGACTGTTTCCTGTCTGTTAGCTAACCCTCTGTGTGAGCTAATACCTCACCACCAACAATGTGAGCTCTTATCTTGTGCAGCAACCTTTTAGTGACAGTTTATCGAGTGCCTTTTGCAAATCCCAATGCACCACACCCACTCGCTCCCCTTCTACAAGAATAAAGAGATTGTTTTTTCCAACACCCAGTGGATGGAGCAGAAATTCCCTTCAGGGTTTTCAGTTCCCGCTCTAGGATAGCCTCAAGTTCCTGACTCCGTTGCTCTCCCTGGCAACAGTCTGGGATTAAACCAGTCTCCCGGAAACTTAATGTCATGTGACCCCGAGATGAGCTTCCGACTTAATATTCATGTCACCACTAAGGCAGCCTACTTCCACTTCTGTCAATTACTCAATGCCATCCTGGTCCCAGCTCATCTGTTACTGAAGCCCTCATCCAAAGAACTTTAAGAAATAGGAACAGGAGTAGGCCTTTTGGCCCTCCAAGTCAGTTCCACCATTCAACAGGATCATAGCTGATGTGACACTCTTCAAATCCACTTTCCTGCCCTTCCCTTGTAGATTCCCCGACTGCTCAAGAATCTATCTCGACCTTAAATATCCACAAGGATATAGAGAAACCAGACCTCATTTGTATAATCCCTTCTCATAGGATAACACCTGAAGCCCAGGTATCATTCTTGTAAACCCACGTTGTACTCCCTCCAAGGCCAATCTATCCTTCCTGAGGCGTGGTGCCCAGATCTGCACACTGTACTTTGAATGAAGTCTGACCAGGGTTTCATTCCATTAAAAGGTAACATAGAAATATAAATTGTGGTTGTTAATTATACCAATCAACCACTAGCTGAATGCAGTCACTTTTTGAGACTTTAGGATGTAAGTTATCCAGTCCAGGGGACTTCTCAACCTTTAGCCCCACCCGTTCACATGTCTTTAACCTTTAATTAACATTTTAAGTTCCTGTGGAAAAAACACTAATGTAAGATTTAATGTTTCTTTCTTGTTTACTCTCTCATCTGTGTTCTCCCTCTTCCGTTTTTTAGCCATCCCAATTTATCCAACCTTTTTTCAAATTATGTGCTCTTCCTCTCAATCTGATACTGACTCTAACTAGGGAATTGAAATGCTGTGCTTGGCCAAGGGGGTGACACTTTTTCTTAATACATGTGCTAAATGAATTTGCTTAAACAACAGGGGCAGACTGGAATAGGTATGGGCTCAGGGAATGTGTATTCCTGCTCCACCTCAACCTATTACTGAGCAAATCATTTTGGAAAATGGTGAGAGCTGGACAGCACTGAAGCAATGATCACACAATCCAGCCTCCAGATGCACAAACACATTCACACCCACACTCCAGACACTACTGTACATATCACACACATGGGGCAATTAGGGATGTGTACAAGTGATCCATACATACACACATCCCCTCCATTCACAGCCACAGGTGACAAATGGAAAGAGAGACAAGATCCTTCATAAAGCAAGCTAATTGCTCCTCTAAAGTGGCTCAATACCACCCTCTCATGGCAAGTCAATGAATTACATGCCAGTCAAAAACTAGCAATTCCACTCCGTGGGGTCTGTTATCTGTTGCCATGTTCCAATAAAAAGCCATTTGCTGCAGTTTTGGTTGACGGGACTTCAGAAATGACACTGACTGTACTCTCCACACATCACTTCAACAATTTAGAAAAGCTGGAATGGCAAAATATAGTCAGGATAGCTGAGCATCTTCTCACCTTTATTCCAGAAGCATACACAACTCTTACAGGGTCCCACAGGGAGCATGTCTCCCACTAACTGGAGGGAGGTGGTGGAGGGCAAGGCGGGGTGGCATCTAGACACTGTGACACATAGGCCATTTAGGACTGAGATGAGGGGGAATGTGAAAGGAGGCAATGGTGTAATGGTATTGTCAATGAATTACTAACGCAGGGACACAGGTTCAAATACCAACACTGCAGATGGAATTTGAATGCAGATTTCATTAAAAGTCTAATGATGACCATGAAACTGTTGCTCAATTCATAAAAAAACCCTAATGGTTCACTGACCTATGAGACAGACCAACAGCGATGTGGTTGATTTTTCATTGCCCTCTGAAATGACCTTGTATCAGTTTGTATCAAACTGATAGGAATGACACCCAACAGATCCATACAATCAAGTGAGCCAAAAATGACCATGCCAAACTCAGCACAGATAAGTCCCTGCCAAAGTCCACTTTAACAATGTTTGACGACTAATGCCAACACAAATGAGCAAACATCAGCTTGACACTGTCCAAAAAGGTTGATTCCATGGGGTCTGACTATGCCCCACACTCCATAATCATCACCCCAGGTATGTCCTATCCTAATGGGGGTCAGGCCCAGCAGATGAGGTGTTCCATTGGTGTACAGTGTCCTAAAGGACATAGCTGCTGGACAGGGCATGCAACACATGGTGAGGGAACCAACGAGAGGGGGTGGCATGGTGGCTCAGTGGTTAGCACTGCTGCCTCACAGCGCTAGGGACCCGGGTTCAATTCCACCCTTGGGTGACTGTCTGTGTGGAGTTTGCACATTCTCCCCGTGTCTGCATGGGTTTCCTCCGGATGCTCCAGTTCCACCCACAGTCCAAAGGTGTGCAGGTTAGGTGGACTGGCTAAGCTAAATTACCCATAGTGTTCAGGGATGTATAAATTAGGTGGGTTATAGGGGGATGGATTTGGGTGGGTGCTCTGAGGGTCGGTGTGGACTTGTTGGGCAGAAGGGCCTGTTTCCACACTGTAGGGATTCTATGATCCTATAAGGACAAAAACACTCCACCTACTAGTTACTGCATGCCATCCAGACATAGACCCATTTATTCCCATTCTGTTTCCTGTCTGTGAACCAGTTCTAGACAAGTGCCAAAATATTACCCCCATCCCATGTGTTTTAACTGTGCCCAATAACCTCTTCTGAGGGACCTTATCAAAAGTTCTCAGAAAATCCAAATAACACTACACTCACTGGTTCTCCCTTATCTATTCTACTCATTAATTCCTCAAAAAATCTCCAGCAGTTTGTTAAAAGTGCTTTGCCTTTCAGAAACCAATACTGACTTTGTCCAATCCTATTAATGCTTTCTAAGTGTTTTGATATCACATGTCTTATAAAAGACTCTAGCATTTTCCCCACCACTGATGTCAGGCTAATTAAGCTAAACAAAGGATTTTACATTGATCTTCATTTTTCATTAAGAATCTCTATCTTTTGATGGCACCTAAGCATGAGTGTGCTCCCTCTTTCCAAATCCCAACATTGGAAGAACAAATCATACAGTGACTGCAAACCTTCAGGATGAACACCAGTCATTCACTACCCTGCCTGCCATTACTTAACTTTTTCCCCGTGGCACAGCCCCTACATCACCTGGCTTGGATAATAACTAGAACAAGTAACGATTTAGGAAATTAGTTTAAGTTTTAGAACATCAATCGGGGAGACAGAAAAAAATCACCAGACACCCAGAGAAACTTGAGTTAATGAAGCAGAGTCAGCACAGATTAGACAAGGCAGACTGCAGGTATGCAGGAAGGGGGATATGGGAAGGGGTTGGGGGGGAAGATTTGATAGATGTGTATGAAGTTATGACAGATTTAGATAAGAAAGACAAGATGTTCACGTTGGCAGATGGTATAAAGACTTGGTGACACAGATTTAAGATTTTGGGCAAGAAATGTGGTGATGGATGTGAAGACAAACTATTTCACACAGCGACTGGCAATGATCTGGATCCCATTGCGTTCGAGGGAAGTGGAAGTGGAGACAATGAATGACGTCAAAACAATATTGGACAGGCACTTAAGGGAAATAAATTTGCAGGGGATACAGGGAGAGAGTGGGGGAGTGGGCCAGAGCAGATAGATCTATATAGGGCCAACACATACCTAATGAGCCTCCTTGTGTCACTGATATGGACTGAGTGGCTTGAAATAAAGAGACAGAGACAGGGACAGAAAGAGACATAATGGAAGAACAGAACCAATTACCTCCAGACTTACTGTGCTTTTCTTGGTCTGCTGCCAGATGACGCAGGTGAGGATCATGTGAAGTAATGATGATCCCATGAAGGTGACAAAAGCTTTCTCATGAACCCCTGGAATGACACAATCAGGCATGATCAGGGGAACAGATCCTTCCCATTAACACCGAGGCATGAAGGAACTTAATACCACAAGAAAGACCCACAGCACCCTGCACTCCGAGTAATATTCATGCCTAAACTAGGAACACTTGCAGTCGCATGTGGCTGGCTTGGTGTCCTTGGACTCACAGTGATTCTCTGTTGACGAGACATAGGTCAGGAGCAGCAATGCCAGGTTCTCCAGCATGTTGAAGGTGAAGTTGATGAAGCAGAGGGGGCCATACCAGCGGCCGGGTGAAGGGACACGGCGGTAGTGGTTCCAATATGCCAGTCCAACCAACAGCCGTGGTGCCGAGTGCAAGCCAACACAGAAACGCCAGACATAGCGCTGAGGAGTCTCCCCTCCAATAGCAGCACTGATTGATGGGAGGTAGTTGGGGACCTGAAAAATTAGAAAGAGTGCAGAGTGACAAGAACAAGAATTTGTGTGCAGGTTTCCTACTTGAAGACACAACGACTGACCCTTTTCCAAACTGCAAGCTTCCTCAAACCCCTTGGCAATCAGATAGCTGTGTGAGGGCCTGGATTGTGACATATGTTGAGAATTTCCAGTTGCAACCTGATAGAAAGGTAGCTTTTACTAATTCGCTGCTCTACACCGCATTGTAGCATAAATATGTTCTTCTTACAATCATTCATGTGACATGGGTGTTACTGACTGACCTGCATTTATTGCCCGTCACTAGCTGGCCTTGAGAAGGTGGTGGTGAGCCGCCTTCTTGACCTGCTGCAGTCCATGTGCTGTAGGTAGACCCACAATGCCCTTATGGAGGGAATTCCATGATTTAGACCCAGCGACAGTGAAAGAATGACAATATATTTCCAAGTCAGAATGGTGTGTTGGTTTGAAAGAAATTGTGGAGTGTTTGTGTTCCCGTGACCTGCTGCCCTTGTCCTTTTAAATAGAAGTAGTCATCGGTTTGATAGAATAAAAGCAGAAGTTGCTGGAAAAGCTCAGCAGGTCCGGCAGCATCTGTGAAGAAAAAATCAGAGTTAATGTTTCGGGTCCAGTGACTCTTCCTCAGAACAGTTCTGAGGAAGAGTTCTGAGGAAGGGTCACCGGACCTGAAACACTAACCCTGTTTTTTCCTTCACAGATGCTGCCAGACCTGCTGAGGTTTTCCAGCAACTTTGTTTTTGTTCCAGCGTACACTGCTGCTACTGAGCGTCAGTGGTGGAGGGAGTGGATGTTTGTGGATGTGGTGCCAATCAAGTGGGGGCCGTCTTGTCCTGGATGGTGCCAAGCCTCTTGAGTGTTGTTGGAGCTGCACCCATCCAGGCAAGTGGGTGAGTGAGCATTCCATCACACTCCTGACTTGTGCCTTGTAGATGGTGGACAGGTAGACAGAGTAGGGTGGTGAAGGTGGCAGTTGGCACACTTGGCTTCATCTGTCAGACCACCAAGTATAGGAGTTGAGACATCTTGTTATGGCTGTAGAAGACATTTGAAATACTGCATACAATCTTGTCACCCTGGTAAAGGAAGGGTGATATTAAACTGGAAAGTGCACAAAAAAGGGGATTTACAAGGATGTTACAAAGACTGGAGGTTGTGAGTTATAAGGATAGATGGATACACTGGGACTTTTTTCCCTGGAATGTTAGAGGCTGAGAGGTGACTTTACAGTGGTTTATAAAATCATGAGGTGCATGGATAGGGTGACCAGCCAATGTCTTTTCCCCAGGGTAGGGGAGTCAAAAATGAGAGAACATAGGTTTAAGGTAAGAGGGGAAAGATTTAAAAGGGACCTATAGGGGAAGTTTTTCACAGAGAGGGTGATGGAATAAGCTCCGAGGGGAAGTGGGAGGGGCAGGTACAATTACAATATTTAAAAGACATTTGGACAGGTACATGGATAGGAAAGGTTTAGAGGGATATGGGCCAAATGCAGGCAAATGGGACTAGTTCAGTTTAGGTAACCTGATTGAAATGGACAAGTTAGGCCGAAGGGTCTGTTTCCATGCTGTATGACTCTATGACTCTAGGACAGGCTTTGGGGAGTCAGGCGGTGAGTTACTCAGTGCAGCCTTTGACCTGCTCTTGTAGCCATTGCATTTGTTAGCCCAGTTCAGCTTCTGGTCAACAGTTCTCCCCAGGATGTTGATTGTGGGAGATTCAGTGATGGTAACATCAAAGAATGTTGAGGGGTGATGATTAGATTCTGTTTTGTTAGGGATGATCAATGCCCAGTGCTTGTGTGGTGCAAATGTTACTTGCCACTTGTCACCCCAAACCTGAAATGTTGCTGCATTTGGACACAGATTGCTAGCAAAGTTCTAGTTTGATAATCTCTTAATCACCCCTCGCTATTTGCAGAAGAGGGCCTTCCAGAGTCCTACTCCCAGTGTAGTTTCTGAGCTGCGTCAGATACAACTGAAATGATCTTTACAGCATGTGAACTTCAGGGAGCATGCAAAGAACAGTGCATCCTTCTTGTACATGCTCTCTTCCATCTCACAAAGCCTTTAGCTCAGTAAATGGAACTGCCCGTTAAAAGGTGCAAAAGCAAGATGAATGCTCACTTAATGTTACAACAACTGTTTCCCACATGACAGAATGCAAATGGAAGTATAATCCAATTGCACCACTACAGGCTTCTTTCCTGTCTGACATGGGGTGTGTTACTGCCTCAGTTCACATAACATTCAGGCGGGAGTTGGGGGGGGGGGGGGGGGTGCC
>JAHRHZ010000135.1:2520212-2548730 GCA_024137785.1 Ginglymostoma cirratum
CACCTCAGTTCACATAACATTCAGGGGGGGGGGGGGGGGGGGGGGGGGGGGTGCCTGTACAGGGTTGGTACAGAGAAAATATTTCCTCATGTGGAGTAATCTAGAACTACAGGGCACAGTTTCAGAATAAGGGGCCTCTTATCTAAGACACAGATGCAGGGCAATTGCTTATTTCTGAGGATCATTCATGTTAGGAGTTCTCCACAGTGGAGGCTGAGTCACTGAGTATATTCAGGGCTGAATTAGACAATAGGGGACAGACAGGAAAGTGGAGTTAAGGCCAAATCAGTCCAGCCGTGATCCTATTGCATGGCAGAGGAGCCTTGAGGGACGAGTGGCCTGCTCCAATTTCTATTTGCTATGTTGCAATAATACGACAGCTTAGCACTGACAGGTTCCCCCTGAGGTGATAAGCTATCACACTGATGTTAATCTTGCAACAACAGGCATTCGGCCAAAACCATCACAACAACTGCATCCGTGACAGAACGACAGTATGTCGATGATGTACATGGAGTAAAAGTGAAACAGATAGCTGATGTATTCAGATTGTTGACATGAACTCCTCCCCCTACAGCATCCTCCCTCCCTAACAAGACAAAGTGAGGGTGAAGCTCAGGGCCTTCACTCATCAATAAGATGCAGAGACAGTCAGATCTGCAGGAGATAGCTCTGTTCACAGCGGAGTGCAGGAAAAGAAATCCAAGAGGGATATCAAAGGAAATCTATTAGTTTAATGGTCAGTGAGAATCTGCAGTGAGGGAGTGAGGTGGAATAAGTTTAAAATTAGAAAATGTACCATTTATAAAGAAGGACCAGCTACTTGGATTTCAAGAAGGAGCACAAGCAAAACGGGGTTAAAATTAAATCAAGTCAAATAAATTTATACACTGATGAAAACTTAAGTTATTGAAAGTGGTAGTGTTAGGATGCCACTAAGACTCATAGTAAGTATTAATTCATTCTAACGATAACAAATAGCTTTTAGAGTTAAGGGATGACAGGTCAGCCAGGCCAAGTGGAGTGTACATCCTATGGAATGTGAGAAGTCATTACCATATCCTGTGACCCAGACAAACACATCCGCAGGAAGTGTCTCTGGCTGCACAAGCTTCAGCTCGGGGTTTTCAGAATTACAGCAGCAGCAAGGTGAGGACTATGTGGGTACCACATATAGAGAGGTAGTTAAACCGCAGACTAGATATGCACAAGCCTTTGAACTGGTGATTAGAGTGTATCTAGAATTCATACCTCATCTTAAAATAAAGGTACAGGCAGTGAGGGAGTCGGTGACTACTAGTCAAATAGAGTGACCAGGTGTGTAGACCAGGATAGTGCAGGTTGATATTGATATTTATATTGATTCTTTCAGCCAAGGTCCTACATGGGAAACTGGTAAAGAAGGTAAAAGCACATGGGATCTAGAGTAACTTGGCATGTTGGATCCAAAATGCTTAATGACAGGAGACAGACGGTGGTGGTAGAAGGCTGTTTGTGTGACTGGAGCCCGGCGTGCAGTGGTGTACCACAGGGATCAGGGCTAGGCCCCTTATTGTTCATGATTTATATAAACAATACAGAATAAAATGTGAGAGGGGGTGCTAAGTAAGTTTTCAGATGACACAAGGATTGGCCAGGTGGTTGACAGTGAGGAAGAAGATTTTAAGTTAATGGCATAGATTATAAGAGCAGGGAGGTTATGCTGGAGATGTATAAAACCTTGGTTAGGCCAAAGCTGGAGCACTGTGTGCAGTTCTGGTCACCGCACCATAGGAAGTATGTGACTGCCCTGGAGGAGATGCACAGGAGACTCACCAGTATGTTGCCTGGAATGGAACATTTCAGAGATGAAGAGAGGTTGGATAAGTTCGGGTTGTGTTCTTTAGAGCAGAGAAGGCTGAGGAGAGACCTGATAGAGATGTATAAGATTATTAGGGGCATGGATCAGATGACTAGAAAGCAGCCCAAGTTGAAGGGTAAACAACAAGGGGGCATGATTTTAAGGTGGGAGGCAGGAGGTTTAGATGGGATTTCAACAAAAATGTTCTCACTCCAAGGGTGGTGCAAAATCTGCAATACCCTGCGTGGGAAGGTGGATGAGGCAGGAAACCTCACAACCTTTAAATATTACTTGAATGAGCACTCAAAGTTTCATAACATTAAAGGCTATGGACCAAGAGCTGGAAAGTGGAACTAGTGTAGATTTAGAGTAGTCAATCACATTGCTGTGAATGAGGAGTCACATGTAAGATAAGGAAATATCCTTACCTTACACGTGACTCCTCATTCACAGCAATCAGACTTTTTCCCAAAATTCGACACATGGTCATATTAGATTCTTGATTCCAGACTATTTGAGGGCAGCACGATGGCTCAGTGGTTAGCACTGTTGCCTCATGGCGCCAGGAATCCAGGTTCAATTCCACCCTTGAGCGACTGCGTGCAGTTTGTACATTCTCCCCATGTCCGCATAGGTTTCCTCCAGGTGCTCCGGTTTCTTTCCATAGTCCAAAGATGTGCAGCTTAGGTGGATTGGCCATGCTAAATTACCCGTAGTGTCCAGGGATGTGCAGATTGGGTCAATAACCAAGAACGTGTCCTGGGCTTCCCACATAAATGCAATGGTCAAAAAGACACAACGTCTCTTCTTCCTCAGGCAGCTCAGGAAATTTGGCATGTCCACAAGGACCCTCACCAACTTTTACAGATGCACCAATGAAAGCATACTGTCCAGGTGCTGGTATGGCAATTGCTCTGCCCAGGATCGTAAGAAACTACAGAAGGTTGTATGCACAGCCCAGACCTTCACAGAAGCCAACCTTCCATCTATGGACTCCATTTACACTGCCCGTTGCCACAAAAAGGCTGACAACATCATCAAAGACCCATCGCACCCTGCATTGCTCTCCTACAACCTCTTCCGTCAGGGAGAAGGTACAGAAGCTTGAACACATGCACCAGCAGGTTCAATAACAGCTTCTTTCCTGCCATTATTAGACTGACGAATGGGCTCTCTAACTTCAAATAATGTTGATCTCACTAATGTTGATCCAGTCTAGCACACGCCTTGTGCAATGCAACCTGTATGCCTCTGTCTAGTTTTCCGTTCACCCTATGATCTGTATGTCCTTGTTTACTATGATCTGCCTGCACCGCTCGTAAACAAAGCTTTTCACTGTACTTCGGTACACGTGACAATAAATCAATCATATCAAATCAAATCATTAATCATGGAAAATGCAAGTCTGGGTCGGATGCTCTTAGAGGGGTGGTGTGGACTTCAGGGCCAAATGGCCTGCTTCCACACTCTAGGGATTCCATGACTTTTACTGAATTCAAATTCTACCATCTACTGTGGCTGTGTTTCGAACCTGGCTCCCCAGAACATTGTCTAGGTGTCTGGATTAATGGTCTAATGATAATACCACTAGGCCATCACCTCCCCCGAAGGTCCTTGTCAAGAAGTCACTGAAAGATAAAATGCAGCTGCAGCAAAGCTATTAACTATTGAAGGCTGAGATAACAAGGTGTGTAGCTGGATGAACACAGCAGGCCAAGCAGCACCATAGGAGCAGGAAAGCTTGACGTTTCGGGCCTAGACCCTTCATCAGAAAATGAAGCTATTGAAGGCTAATGGAATTTATCGTAAGAGGATTTGAGTACAGGAGTAGCAAAGTATTGCTTCAATTGTACAGGGAGACGGTTAGACCACACCTGGAGAACTGTGTGCAGTTTTGGTTTCCTTAACTCAGTAAGGGATCAGTTAGCTCAGTTGGATAGACAGCTGGTTTGTGATCCAAAAGCAATTTCAATAGCAAGGTCACCATGAAGCTCTCACTTTCTCAACCTCTCCTCTCCCTTGAGGCATAGTGATCCTCAGGTTAAAGCACCTCCAACTGTCTCTCTCTCTCTCTCTAGTGAGACAGCAGCTCTGCAGTCCTCGACATAATAGCAACTTTACAATCTCAGGAAAGATATTACTGCCAAAGAGGGAATGCAATGAAGGTTCACAGCGTTGTTCCCAGAATGGCAGGACTGTCCTGTGAAGGGAAATTGAGCAAACTGGGCCTGTATTCTCCAGAGTTTTGAAGAATCAGAGAATTCATCTAACTGGAACTTACAAAATACTTAAAGGATGGACAGGGTAGATGCAGGTGAAAGGTTTTCCCTTGCTGCGGAGTCCTAACCAGGGGGGACAATTTAAAAATAAGAGGAATACCATTTAGGACCAAGATAGGAGAATTATTTTTTACTCAGGACGGTTATGAATCTTTGGAATTCTCTGCTATGGAGGGCTGTGGAGGCTGAGTCTTTGTGTGTATTTAAATTACAGGTTGATAGCTTTCTGATTGCCAGTGGCTTACAGACTTATGGCAATGGGGAGGATAAAAAGGATTAAGTGTTCAATCAGCCATGATCATATGAGATGAGAGTGACAGCCCTTGACTTCAAGGCTGCATTCGACCAAGTGTGGCATCAAGGAGCCCTAGCAAAACTGGAATCAATGGGAATCGAGGGCAAACTTTCCGATGGTTGGAGTCATCGTACCTGGTACGTAGAAAGATAGTCGCGGTTGTTGGCTGTCAATCATCTCAGCTCCAGGACATCTCTACAGGAGTTCCTGAGGGTAGTGTCCTCGGCCCAAACGTCTTCAGCTGCTTCATCAATGACCTTCCCTCCATCATAAGTTCAGAAGTGAGGATGTTCGCTGATGATTGCACAATGTTCAGCACCATTCACAACACCTCAGATACTGAAGCAGTCCATGTTCAAACAACAAGATCTGGACAATATCCAGGCTTAGGCTGACAAGTGGCAAGTAACATTTGCAGCACACAAATGCCAGGCAATGACTGTCTCCAATAAGAGACAAATCTAACCATTCAACAGTGTTAACATCACTGAATCCGCCACTATCAACACCCGGGACCAGAAACACAATTGGACTAGCCATATAAACACAATGACTATAAGAGCAGGTCAGAGGCTAGGAATCCTGCAGCAAGTAACTCACCTCCTGACTCCCCAAAGCCTGTCCACCATCCACAAGGCATGAGGCAGGAGTGCGATGGAATACTCCCCACTTGCCTGGGTGGGTGCAGCTCCAACAACACTCAAGAACCTTGACACCATCCAGGATAAAGCAGCCCACTTGATTGGCGCCACATCTACAACCATCCACTCCCTCCACCACCAACACTCAGTAGCAGCAGTGTGTACTATCTACAAAATGCACTGCAGAAACTCACCAAAGATCCTTAGATAACACCTTCCAAACCCACAAGCAATTCTATCTAGAAGGGCAAGGCTGCAAGATACATGGGAATACCATACCTTGCAAGTTCCCCTCCAAGCCACTCATCATCCTGATTTGTAAATATTTCACTGCTCCTTCAGTGTCACTGGTTCAAAATCCTGGAATTCCTCTCTTTGTGGGTCTACCTACAGCATGTGGACTGCAGCGGTTGAAGAAGGCAGCTCATCACCACCTTCTCAAAGGTAACTAGGGATGGACAACAAATGCTAGCCAGCCAGAGATGCCCTCATCCATGACTGAATTAAAAAGAGAGGGACTTGCCCTGAACAGGAAAAGGAGCTTCAATGGAGGGTGGGAGCAGCAACACCAGCATGGAGCAGATAAATTGAATAGTCTGTTTCTGTGCTGTAACTGATAGTGTAATTCCACGTAATAGAAATGAAAAATTTTCAATCTTAATCCACTCTAATTAAATACACCAGTTACAGCCCCAAGCCATCAAGCCTCACCTGGCAGTGTGTCGCTGTTGTCTCCTCAAAGTTAAACAGAATTGACCAAACAATGCAGAAGAGGAAGCCAAAGAGCGGGCACATCACTGTGGCGACTGCCAAGACTGTGAACCGGAGACGCAGTAGCACTGGGTCTTTATCCAGGGGCAGGAACATGGGCAACAACCTGGAAATTCAAATGAAGACAAACATTCCAGAGGCCAGTAATCAGCAACAGGAAATCAGCTCCCTTACATACATTTCTGGCAAGCAGGACATGGACCCATAAACCAGGAAGGCAGGGTCTATGTAGTTTATCTTAATATTTCCATGAGGGCAACCTTTTGATTTTTGCCAGTTTCCTTTTGTTTCCAGGAGCTCTTTTCAAATTCTCAATAACTGATTGATTATGTCATGCAGTCCTGCAGCAGCAATTCCTTCTATACGTACTGACGTATTCGGGATTCAGCCTCCCAGAAGCAGAATTAGAATTCATCAATTTCTTCAATAATTACCAACACTTCATTACATTTAAAAACACATCGCACAAGGCAAGCATTAATTTCTTAGACACGGCAGGATTCAAATTGGCAAAACAGGCATAAATTTTGTTTCAAAATAACTGAGGTAACTCTACATACAAAAAGCAATAACACAAAATAAATCTACCACAGACTAAGGAAGTCAGGGCCAGTGCACATCCATACCACATGCAAAAAGCTGCAACATTTTAATCTGGCAGTTACAAGCTATTTTACAGCATCTCAGAACTCAGTCTCAGATCTTAACCGTTAATAGAATGTTCATTACAATAGCGTCCACTACATTTTACATATAACGCTTTCTGAACATATGCAACTTTGAACTACAGATCTCGAAGAATTCATTACTTCAGTGATTTCACCTGCTCAAGGTGAGCTAAGTATTATCTCATGCACAGATTTAGAACTTCTCTTGCTTCTGCATACACCACTTCCAGCCCACTACTCTGCCAACCTGCAGCCTCCTTCACTCTCACTTTCTCCATTCTGTTGCAGCCTCCCTTTTCCTCCAACCCCAACAGATAGAGCCTCATTCCTATATCCTTGTATCCAGACGGACCAGAGCAAATTGCTGACTGGTTTCCGAGTGTACCTACTGGCAGCAAGCACAGGAGAGGAACAGCTTGTGATTGGTAGAGTAGCATCTTACCTCTACCCTGTTCATTCGATTACATCTTTGAGAAAGCTCTACCTTTGAGGTGTTAAATGAGTACAAACTTGTCATATTATATTTCAGAACAGGAGGAAGACAAAGCAGGAAGACATTAAAGAGGATACAGTTCTCAAATCATTGGGCTCATGATTCAAATTAGGAAGTCAGGAGTGCAGGAGTGAAAAATTCATAGAATGGGTGCAGCACAGAGGGAGACTATTTGGCCATAGATGTCTATGCTGGCTCTCTGCATGAGAAACATTGCCAATCCCACACACCAGCTCTTTCCATAATAGCCATTCACACTATTTCTGTTCAGATAATTATCCAACTCCCTCTTGAAAGCCTCGAATGAACTTGCTGCCGAAATATTCCCAGGCAGGGCCTCCAGGTGCTAACCACTTCTTCCATTAAAATGTTTTCCTATGTTCTTCCTTCTTCAACCAATACCTTAAATCAGTGTCCTCCGTCTCAATGCTTGCACCAGTTTGAACAATTTCTCCCTGTCCAGACCCCTCATGGATTTGAGCATTTATATCATATTTCCGTTCAGTTTTCTCATAAATACAGATATTGATTTTTTTCCTTAATTCAAACTGAATTCAAATATCAGGAAACTGTCCTTTTTTCTCTAACTTACCCATTAAAGCTCAGCTTCTTGTACTCTAACATCACTTTGATATTAATACTGGGGTTTGAAATAACTCTACAGAGGCTGGTATCCCCTCCCCACATCACCCTTTATGTACAGATACATGACACTGACCCAGTTCCCTTAGAGCTGGCTTCTAAGTTAGCAGAACACTCTTGTTTATATCTGTCAGCCAGGACTCCCTGATTGGACTAGTTTGACAGCCCCAATCAAGGAACTCATATTATATGACATCCACCTGCCTGACATTGTTCCAATCACAACATCCCTCCCCCTCTAAGCCCTGGGACATAGACCCGTTCTTTCCTCTGTAGCTTCTCCAGGGGCGTTTGTGCACCAGGTCTGGTTCCTCCAACTCAGAGTGGGATACTGGTGGTGTGTACCAGACCATGGCCTGCCTTCTGCGCCTGGAGCTTCTCAGCCGAAATTCATCTTCTTCTTCAGGTAGTAACAGCATCCAGGCTGTAATATCCGCCATGCCCATCTTGTCCTCAGAGGTTTCTTCGACACTAAGCAGAGGGGGAGAACACGTGGGTTTTGACAGCCTTTCCACATGTTCTGAGGGACTGGATATATGTTGGTCCTGCGCAGTTTGCAAGGTTGCAGGCTTCAAGTGGTCCACATGCTTGTTGACGACTGCCTCACCTACAAAACTTGGCTCTTCAAAGAACTTGACCTCATGTCGACCGTACTTCTTACCCATGCAGGGCCATTCTTGTGGTTTCAATACTAAACTTTATCCCTGAAGTAAACTGTCTCTCTTGCTTAGAGGAGTCTTGTGTCCAGTAGCAGCATTCCAGATACCATTTCATCCTCCTCTCCACCCCAGGTCTGGGAAGATCAGGTCTAACCCATTAGCAACTCTGCTGGAGCTGTCCCTGTAGTTGCATGAGGGATGGTCCAATAATCAAACAGGAATGGACCAGTTTGGAATTGAGCAAAGCTATAGGCTGTTTATTTAATCCTGCCTTCAAAGTTTGGACTGCTCTTTCTGCCAGACTATTGGACAATGGGCAGTATGGAGCTGAACTTACATGCTGAATGCCATTCAACTTTACAAAATTATCAAATTCCGTGCTGGTAAATAATGACCCATTGTCTGTGACCAACAGCTCCAGGAGGCCACGTATCACAAAAGATGTTTGCAGCTTATCTACTGTCATCCTGTGTTTGACGAAGGAACTCTATGTCCATCCAACCACTTTGAATGGGTGTCCACAATGGCTGAAAACATACAGCCCATGAAAGGACCAGCATAGTCGACACGTAACCAAGTCTAAAGTTTACCCAGCCATTCCCACAAATATGAGGAAGCTGCTGGCAATAATTTTTGTCCTTGTTCGCAACCAGCTATGGCAGTATCCAGTTCTGGCCACCAGACATAGCTTCTTGCTAGCATCTTCATCTTGGAAACCCTGGATGACCTGAGGAGTTCAGCCAATATCTGCCGGCAACATTTGCTCGGGACAATCACTCTTGCTCCCCGGAGTAATATGCCATCTTCTATGGTGATCTGGTCTTGGTGGTTGTGATGGCCCTTTTGATTCCTCCATCACCACCAGCTGTTTTAGTTCTGAGGGGACAGGATCTTTCTGTTTCCACGGTCTGATATTGTCAGTGGTGACCAGAAGGGTGTCCAGAAAGTTTAAAACCAGAATGGACTCTTCCATTGGCAGTATCACCAGCAGGGTATCCACCAGTGGGAGGTGGCTCAACGCAGCCGCATTTGCTTCTTGGCCTCCCGGATGATGTTCCAACTTGTAATTGTACACACTCAGAATAAGAGCTCACCGCTAAATTCGACCTGAAGCTATGGGCAGCATAGCCCTGTCCTCTTCAAGTAGCCTGAGCAGGGGTTTGTGGTCCATTACTATTACAAATTTACATCCATAAAGGTATTGGTAGAACTTTCTGACACCAAAGATGACCACCAAACCTTCCTTCATATCTTCGTTCAGCATCAGCCAAAGCCCAGGAAGAATACACTATTGTACACTATACTCACTCTGCTGGGCGACTGGTGAGCCAACTCTACCTCGATACTGTACGGGGAGGCATCGCATGTCAGCACCTCCTCTTGCTTTGGATCGTAGTGGGCCAACACCTTATGCAACAATAGCTACTTCGTCACTTCCCTAAAGGCTACATCTTGGCTATGAGGCCATTTCCAAGGCTGATTCTTTTTTAATAGCAAATGTGAGGGTGCCAGGATGAAGGTCAGATTACCCATGAATTTTGCATAATAATTCACCAACCTGATGAGATACCTAAGCTCTAGTACAGACTTTGGAGCCAAGGCACCTTTGATCATCGTCACTTAATCTTCCAATGGGTGTAACCTGGCCTGTTGACTCTGTACCCACCCTGGAGAAACATCTAAGGACTATCTCTAAGTTCTCTAAGTACCCTTATTAAAAACCAAAAGAACTGCAGATACTGTAAGTCAGGAACAAAAACAGAAGTTGCTAGAAAAGCTCAGCAGGTTTGGCAGCATCTGTGAAGAAAAATCAGAGTTAACGTTTTGGGTTCAGTGTGTTCTGAGGAAGGGTCACCGGATACAAAACGTTAACTCTGACTTTTTCTTCACAGATGCTGCCAGACCCGCTGAGCTTTTCCAGCAACTTCTGTTTTTGTCTCTGAATGCCCTTTATTAGCCTGCTCTGTTATTGCCACGTCACCCAGATAAATGGCATCCGGGGGCAGACCTTGTGAAATGTTCTCCATAGTCCGCTAAAAAATGACACAGGCTGACGATACTCCAAATGGCAGTCTCGCATGGATGAATAGACTCTCTAGCCTCAAATTATGCTGATGTTGCTAACTTTGATCTCGTCTAGCACATGCAATGTAACCCATACACCTCTGTCTAAAGGTTTTCACAACCTTTGGTCTGTACATCCTTGCTTACTAGGATCTGCTTGTACTGCTCGTAAACAAAGCTTTTCACTGTATTCCAGTACATGTAGCAATAAATAAATCAATCACAATTGAGGATACGCATGGCTCATGTCACCTTCGTGAAGGACAGCCCCCCGTCCCCACCAGTTTTGCATATAAGTCCTCTGTGCGAGGGATTAGATATTTATCCAGCCATGAAAAGTGGTTTACTGTTTGTTTGAAATTCCCATAAAAGCAAAACAACCCTTTGAGCTTCATAATTGGCACAACCAGTGCTGCCCATTCTGCAAACTGTGCTAGTTTGATGATTCCTTCACTTTCCAGGCTCCTGATTTCTGCCTCTCTTTTGTACATAGGGTAAATGGCACTGGGTGGGCCTTGCAGAACCGTGGAATTGCTTCATGATCAACATGTAAGGTAGCCTTGGCCCTTTGTTAGTCCCTAGATCTTCTTGAAAAACCTCTAGGTATTTAATTAGGACTTCACTCATGCAGCCATTTTCTAATTGAAACATATTGCATCAGTGAAGTTGAATCTTTCTCAACCACATTCAGCCCATCAAGCTTGGGCCCGAGCCTTTTCCTACAATCAGTGGTAACTGAACCAGCTGCTTCTCATAAGAGACCAGAACCAAAATTGTGCCTATAATCTGTAGAGGGTTCCCAGTACGGGTTTTCAGCCTGGCCGAGGTCTTACGCAAACTTAAGGCTTGGAGTCCAGAGCAAATTTTAGTACAAGATGTAGAGCTGGAGGAACACAGCAGGCCAAGCAGCATCATAGGAGCAGGAAAGCTTGACGTTTAGGGCCTAGACCCTTCTTCAGAAATGGGGGAGGGGAAGGGGGTTCTGAAATAAATAGGGAGAGAGGGGGAGGCGGATAGAAGATGGATAGAGGAGTTGCAGTGGGAGAGAGATCCACTGAGGTTTTTCCGGAGGTAGGAGGGTAACTTCTTCAGGGTAGGCATCCTTAGAAGAGGCTTCGCAGTGGGGTTAAAATTATTTCAAAATTATTTATTAAAATTATTTACTGCAGATGTTCCCCTGCCCCATTTCTGAAGAAGGGTCTAGGCCCGAAACGTCAAGCTTTCCTGCTCCTATGATGCTGCTTGGCCTGCTGTGTTCATCCAGCTCCACACCTTGTTATCTCAGATTCTCCAGCATCTGCAGTTCCTACTATCTCTGAATTTTAGTACAGACTGGTTCTGCAAGCACTGATATCAACCTGCAATAGAACCGGGTGACTATTTCACCAGATGCTTCTTTTGATTGGTTCTGATTTGGATGTTGCTAAGCAATTGAACTGTTCCAAATCAGCTGTCGATGGTCTTTCCAGGGTGTGCATTCTCCTGGATATTAGCTTATTACTCAATTCAGGACTAGTGGGACTCTTCTGCTGTCTTGGGTTCACATATCAGCAGCAACTAATATGGCCTGCAGGCTCAGAGTCTCGACAGCAGTTTAACCATTTGGCCTAGGCTTGGCTTTATTTGGGGTTTTGCTGTGGGCTGACCTAGAGTTCCTCGGTTCAAGATATGTCCAGAGCAAGGCTATGCAACTGCCTTCACTCAAGTGGTGTTCCCCAAGCTCAGTCGGTCTGGCGAGGGTGTCCACTTCTGTTGGAATACCCTGTAACTCATAAGCCCTGCTTGCTGTATTTTCTAATGACAAAACCAGTTCTGGTGCCTGTTTGAAGTCCAGTTGGGCTTCAGCTAGTAGGTGCTTTTGCATAGTCTCATCATTAATCCCACATACCAAACAGTGTCTCAGCATCTCTCTTAGGCTTCAACCAAAATTGCAATCCCACTCTCGTAGCCACTGAAGTAACTCCACAAAGATAGGTATCCCATCATGAAGTCATCCTTTATTTACACATGGTGCATGACACTGACCCAGATAGCTCAGAGCTGGCTCCTAGAGTGACTAGAACCCCTGACACTCCTGCTCATATCTGTCAGCCAGGTCTCCCTGACTGGACCAGGTTCCCCAGCAGGGAACTCATAGTCTATGAGATCCACCTGGCTGACCTTGTTCCAATCACTACAGGGTCGCTATTGACCAGAAACTAAACTGGACCAGCCACATAAAATACAAATGCTGGGAACACCTGACTCCCCAAAGCTTACCCACCACCTACAAGGCCCAAGTCAGGAGTGTGATGGAATACTCCCCACTTGCCTGGATGGGTACAGCTCCAACAACACTTAAGAAGCTTGACACCATCCAGGACAAAGCAGCCCACTTGATGGGTACCACTTCCACACCCTGCATCACCAATGTTCAATAGATGCAGAGATATCATCTACAAAATGCCCTGCAGAAATTCACCAAAGTTCCCTCACACAAGTCCAATATTTACCGCCCGTCCTAGCTGCCCTTGAGGAGGAGGTGGTGAGCTGCCTTCTTGAATCACTGTATTCCATGAGCTGTAGGTTGACCCACAATGCCATTAGGGAGGGAATTCCAGGATGTTAACCCAGCAACACTGAAGGAACAGTGATATATTTCTAAGTCAGGATAGTGAGTGGCTCGGAGGGAAATTGGCAGGGGGGTGGTGTTCCCCCCTGTATCTGCTGCCCTTGTCCTTCTAGATGGAAGTGGTCGTGGGTTTGGAATGTGCTGAGTCCCTATCACTGGAGCCTGGCCAGTGGGTCGCTTGATCCTGGGTTACTGGGTCATGTTTAATGGGTCACTGGTTCCTAGCCAGTGGGTCACTGGGTCACAGTCACTGGATCATGGCCAGTGGATCATTGGAACTCAGTCATTGGATCTCAGTCAGAGGGTCCTAGTCAGTGGATTACAATCACTGGATCCTGTTCAGTGGATTGTGGCCACTGGATCGCGGTCCATGGTTCCAATCCAGTGGCTACTGGTCACTGGGTCCCAGTCAGTTGGTTATTGGATCGTGGGCACACTAAGATTGGTCAGTGGGTCACTGAATCACAGCCACTGGCTCATGATCAGTGGATCACTGCGTGTGGGTCAGCAGATCCTGATCGGTGGGGATCACGGGGTGTGGGTCAGAGGATCCCGGTCGGTGGGGATCACAGGATGTGGGTCAGTGGATCCCGGTCGGTAGGAATCACTCGGTGCGGGTCAGAAGAACTCCCTCAGGCCGCGGTCCGACGCCGGGCCTCTCTCACTCGGACACCCCGACAGTGACCGACGCTCCCGGTTCTTACCTTTCCCCCATCGCGGGCCGTCCGCCTGGAATCAGCAAACAAACTGCTCAGAAACCCCGGGAAATCCTGGCATCGCGGCCCAGCCGCTCTCTAACGCCAGGTCTTCGAGTTCAGGAACCTCAGCAGCAACGGCAACCCGCGAGAGGCGGCGGAAGGGGGCCCTGGGCTCCGAGAGACCGGCACCAGGAGGGGGCGGAGCCTGGGTGGGAGGGGCGGGGCCTGGGTGGGGGGTTGGGGGTCAGGGGGGAGGGGGCAGAGTCTTGTGGAGTGGGGACTGAATGGGTGGTGGTGGGAATTAGAGGGTGTGGGAGTGGGAGTGGGGTGGGTCTTGCGGGGAGAAGAGTGTGGCCTCCAGGGAAGGGAGTGGTGGTGTGACCTGGGGTGGGAAAGGGGTTGGGGCCTGTTTTCACAGCAAGTCTCAAGGTGTTCGATGTCTTCCTGATGCTCCTCCTCCAATTTGAACAGTCTTGGGCCAGCGATTCCCAAGTGTCTGTGGGAATGTCACACTTGCCAGTGAGGCCGTAAGGATATCACTGAAGAGTGCACAAATATAGATTTTATAGGCAGAGAGATCAAGAGCAAGATCAAGAGTGGTGTACATGGATTTCAGTAAAGCGTTTGATAAGGTTCCCCATGGTAGGCTATTGCAGAAAATTCGGAGGCATGGGATCGAGGGTGATTTAGCGGTTTGGATCAGAAATTGGCTAGCTGGAAGAAGACAGACGGTGGTGGTTGACAGGAAATGTTCATCCTGGAGTTCAGTTACTACCGGTGTACCGCAAGGATCTGTTTTGGGGTATGTCATTTTTATAAATGACCTGGATGAGGGCATAGAAGGATGGGTTAGTAAATTTGCAGATGACACTAAAGTCGGTGGAGTTGTGGATAGTGCGGAAGGATGTTGCAGGTTACAGAGGGACATAGATAAGCTGCAGAGCTGGGCTGAGAGGTGGCAAATGGAGTTTAATGCGGAAAAGTGTGAGGTGATTCACTTTGGAAGGAGTAACAGGAATACAGAGTACAGGGTGAATGGTAAGATTCTTGGTAGTGTGGACGAGCAGAGAGATCTCGGTGTCCATGTGCATAGATCCCTGAAAGTTGCCACCCAGGTTGATAGGGTTGTTAGGAAGGCGTACGGTGTGTTAGGTTTTATTGGTAGAGGGATTAAGTTTCCGAGCTGTGAGGTCATGTTGCAGCTGTACAAAACTCTGGTGCGGCCGCACTTGGAGTATTGCATACAGTTCTGGTCACCGCATTATAGGAAGGATGTGGAAGCTTTGGAAACGGTGCAGAGGAGATTTACCAGGATGTTGCCTGATATGGAGGGAAGGTCTTATGAGGAAAGGCTGAGGGACTTGAGGCTGTTTTCGTTAGAGAGAAGAAGGTTAAGAGGTGACTTAATAGAGACATACAAGATGATCAGAGGATTAGATAGGGTGGACAGTGAGAACCTTTTTCCTCAGATGGTGACTGCTAGCACGAGGGGACAAAGCTTTAAATTGAGGGGTGATAGATATAGGACAGATGTCAGAGGTAGGTTCTTTGCACAGAGAGTAGTAAAGGCGTGGAATGCCCTGCCTGCAACAGTAGTAGACTCAACTTTAACGGCATTTAAATGGTCACTGGATAAACATATGGATGATAATGGAATAGTGTAGGTTAGATGGGGCTTCAGATTGGTTTCACAGGTCGGTGCAACATCGAGGGCCGAAGGGCCTGTACTGCGCTGTAATGTTCTATATTCTGTGTAAGAGCAGAGATTTCTCTGCCTATAAATTCTGCATCTGTGTGCTGTTTCTCACTTCACCTGACAAAGGGGCTGCGGTCTGAATGCTTGTGATTTCAAATAAGTCTATTGGACTATAACCTGGTGTCGTATGACTTCTGACTTTCTCCACCCCTGTCCAACACCGGCACTTCCACATAATGCTCTCAAAAGCCTCCAGTAAGGTGTTGTCAATAGTTTGGAGTACATCCCCTGCGATAGGACACATCAAAAGTATAAACATCATCTGTTAATGGCAGCTGGATGACACTGGTTGGGGTGACTTTGGTTTTGGTTTGAAGGCGGTGGATATTGACTAATTTCCTGCTGGTTCTGTGAGTTAGCCCCACTCCAGTGGAGTGTTTGTCGGTGGTGAGTTGAAGCGTTGCAGTGAGGTAGATCAAGGACAGTGTTGTGGTGATGATGCAGCCCTGCTTGACACTGGTCCTAATGGGGAATGAGTCGGTGGTGGCACCATTTCTCGTCATGACTTCCATGTCATGGTGGAGCTGGCAAAGGATGGTGACATACTTCATGGCGCAGCCAAAGTGGAGAAGGATGCTCTGTAACGCTAAAACGTTGGGGAGCTGGATGAACACAGCAGGCGGAGCAGCATCAGAGGAGCAGGAAACCTGACGTTTCGGGTCGAGACCCTTCATCAGACATGGGGGAGGGGAAGGGGATTCTGAAATAAATAGGGAGAGAGGGGGAGGCGGATAGAAGATGGATAAAGGAGAAGATAAGTTGAGAGGAGACACACAGGTCAAAGAGGCGGGGTTAGAACCAGTGAAGGTGAATGTAGGTGGGGATTTAGGTGGGGGATAGGTCAGTCCAGGGAGGACGGACAGGTCAAGGAGGCAGGATGAGGTTCGTGTGTAGGAGATGGGGGTGTGGCTTGAGGTGGGAGGAATGGTTAGGGAGGTGGGGACGAGCTGGGCTGGTTTTGGGATGTCGTTGGGGGAGGGGAGATTTTGAAGCTTGTGAAATCCACATTGATACCATTGGGCTGCAGGGTTCCCACGTGAACTATGAGATGCTGTTCCTGCAGCTTTCGGGTGGCATCGTTGTGGCACTGCAGGAGGCCCAGGATTGATATGTTGTCCGAGGAGTTGGGGGGCGAGTTGAAATGGTCTGCGACTGGGAGGTGCAGTTGTTTGTTGCGAACGGAGCGTAGGTGTTCTGCAAAGCGGTCCCCAAGTCACCGCTTGGTTTCCCCGATGTAGAGGAGGCCACAACGGGCACAGCGGATGCAGTATACCACATTGGCAGATGTGCAGGTGAACATCTGCCTGATGTGGAAAGTCTTCTTGGGGCCTGGGATTGGGGTGAGGGAGGAGGTGTGGGGGCAGGTGTAGCACTTCCTGTGGTTGCAGGGAAAAGTGCCGGGTGTGGTGGGGCTGGAGGGGAGTGTGGAGCGGACAAGGGAGTCGCGGAGGGAGTGGTCCCTCCGGAAGGCAGATAAGGGTGGGGAGGGAAAAATGTCTTTGGTGGTGGGGTCAGATTGCAGATGGCGGAAGTGTCGGAGGATGATACGTTGGGTCCGGAGGTTGGTGGGGTGGTACGTGAGGACGAGGGGGATTCTGTTTTCGTTATCATTGCGGGGACGGGGCGTGAGGGATGTGTTACGGGAAATGCAGGAGACACGGTCAAGGGCATTTTCAATCACTGTGGGGGGGAAGTTGCGGTCCTTGAAGAATGAGGACATCTGAGATGTACGGGAGTGGAATGCCTCATCTCGGGAGCAGATGCGGCGGAGGCGAAGGAATTGGGAATAGGGGATGCAGTCATCAATGTAACGGAGGAAGAGGTGGGGTTTAGGGCCAGTGTAGGTCCGGAAGAGGGATTGTTCCACGTAACCTATAAAGATGCAGGCATAGCTTGGGCCCATGGCCATCCCCTTTATCTGTAGGAAGTGGGAGGAATTGAAAGAGAAGTTGTTCATCCCTTAGTATGTTTCTTCTTCCTTGGGATGAATTTCTACTGTGCCTCCCACTTTACCTCCAGAAACATCTGCCATTGCTGCTCCACCATCTTCCCTGGTAGGCTCCCCTTCTGATCAACTGTAGACACCTCCTCCCTCATAGCTTTGTAGTTACCTACACTCAGTTGTAATACAGTTACATCTGATTCCAGGATAACAAGGTGTGGGGCTGGATGAACACAGCAGGCCAAGCAGCATCATAGGAGCAGGAAAGCTTGACGTTTCGGGCCTAGACCCTTCATCAGAAAATCTGATGATACATCTGATTCCAGCTTCTCCCTCTCAAGCTGCAGGGTGAATTCCATCATATTATGGTCACTGCCCCCAGGGGTTCCTTCACCTTAAGCTCCCTAACCAAGTCTGCCTCATTACACATCACCAAATCCAGAATTGCCTGCTCCCTAGTGGGCTCTAACACAAACTGCTCTAAAATAAACATCTTGTAACATTCCACAAATTCCTTTACTTGAGATATGTTCCCACCTGATTTTCCCAGTCCACCTGTGTATTGAAGACCCCATGATGACTGTAATACTGCCTTCCTTAGACGCCTTTTCTGTCTCCTGATTTATTTTCTTCCCCATATCCTAATTACCGCTAGAAGGTTGTACTCAACTCTAATCAGGATCTTTATTCCTTTGCGGTTCCTCAACACACTCAAACAGATTTTACACCTTCCAACACTATATCACTTCTTGTTACTGAATTAATTCCATCTCTTACAAACAAGGCAACGCTGATCCCTCTGCCATCTGCCTTTCAATAGGATGTGTATCCTTGAATATTTAGTTCCCAGCCCAGACTCCCTTGTAGCCATGTCTCTGTGATACCTGTAACATTGTTATGGATGGATTCCCTGCCAATTTCAATCTGTGCTACAAAATCATTTACCTTGTTTCATTTGCTGCATTCACTTAAGTATAACACCATCAGTCCCTCTTCTCATAGTTATCCCGTTATCTGCTGTGCCTGAATTTAGATTCCTGACGTTTTCCATACTCTCTGTTGTATTACTTGTTCTGTAATGGCCTTCTTCAACCTTACAAACGCCTTTGATGCTGTCAATCAAGTGGCATTACAGAGCAGAGATAGTAGGAACTGCCGATGCCGGAGAATCTGAGATAAAACGTTGCCTGCCCCTTTGTAGGATACGTGGAACAATCCCTCTTCCAAAGCCACACTGGTTCTATCCCCCACCTCTTCCTCCGTTACATTGATGACTGTATCGGCGCCGCCTCATGCTCCCACGAGGAGCTCGAACAGTTCATCCACTTCACCAACACCTTCCGCCCCAAACTTAAGTTTACCTGGACCATCTCTAATACCTCTCTCTCCTTCCTGGACCTCTCTGTCTCCATCTTTGGCAACCACCTGGAAACCGATATCCATTTTAAGCCTACCGACTCCCACAACTACCTAGAATACACCTCCTCCCACCCACCTTCCTGCAAAAATGCCATCCCCTATTCCCAATTCCTTCGCCTCCGCCGCATCTGCTCCCAGGATGAGACATTCCACTCCCGTACATCTCAGATGTCCTCATTCTTCAAGGACCGCAACTTCCCCCCCACAGTGGTCGAGAACGCCCTTGACCGTGTCTCCCGCATTTCCCGTAACACATCCCTCACGCCCCGTCCCCGCAATGATAACGAAAACAGAATCCCCCTCGTCCTCACGTACCACCCCACCAACCTCCAGATCCAATGCATCATCCTCCGACACTTCCGCCATCTGCAATCTGACCCCACCACCAAAGACATTTTTCCCTCCCCACCCTTGTCTGCTTTCCAGAGGGACCACTCCCTCCGCGACTCCCTTGTCCGCTCCACACTCCCCTCCAGCCCCACCACACCCGGCACTTTTCCCTGCAACCACAGGAAGTGCTACACCTGTCCCCACACCTCTTCCCTCACCCCAATCCCAGGCCCCAAGAAGACTTTCCACATCAGGCAGATGTTCACCTGCACATCTGCCAATGTGGTATACTGCATCCGCTGTGCCCGTTGTGGCCTCCTCTACATCGGGGAAACCAAGCGGAGGCTTGGGGACCGCTTTGCAGAACACATGCGCTCAGTTCGCAACAAACAACCGCACCTCCCAGTCGCGAACCATTTCAACTCCCCCTCCCATTCCTCAGACGACATGTCCATCCTGGGCCTCCTGCAGTGCCACAGTGATGCCACCCGAAGGCTGCAGGAACAGCAAATCATATTCAGCCTGGGAACCCTGCAGCCCAATGGCATCAATGTGGATTTCACAAGCTTCAAAATCTCCCCTCCCCCAACCGCATCCCAAAACCAGCCCAGCTCATCTCCACCTCCCTAACCTGTGTTTCCTCTCACCTATCCCCACCTCCCACCTCAAGCCCCACCCCCATCTCCTATCTACTAACCTCATCCCGCCCCCTTGACCTGTCCATCCTCCCTGGACTGACCTATCTCCTCCCTACCCCCTACCTACACTCACCTTTACTGGCTCCATTCCCGCCTCTTTGACTTGTCTGCCTCCTCTCCACCTATCCTCTCCTCTATCCATCCTCTATCCGCCTCCCCCTCTCTCCCTATTTATTTCAGAACCCTCTTCCCCTCCCCCATTTCTGATGAAGGGTCTAGGCCCGAAACATCAAGTTTTCCTGCTCCTGTGATGCTGCTTGGCCTGCTGTGTTCATCCAGCCCTACACCTTGTTACTAAGGGATGGAGTAACCATGGCTGACAAGGGAAGTGAGGGACCACGATAATAGACAGACCAAGGACAGAAGATTGCTGTTTATTGAACAAGAATGAATTATAAACAATGTAGGTGTACATGATATTGAGAGAGCAATATCTCAATAGATGCTGATCCACCTAGTGACACCCATATACTGTCAACAAGTGAACAAAAATGTCGGATATAATTATTCAGTCCTGTTTCTTTGTGTGTTATTGCAAATTCTTATGCTTGCTTCCAACCAAAAGTCTCCATGCCAACTTGTCACAATGGCTACATAGCTGCAGTGCCCCTAGTGCAGGGGAGGGTGTAATTGCACTTTGACAGTTTACACAGAATCCTGTCTGGGAGCTGAAAGAGAGGCCATTATTGAAGATGAGCTGCTTGAAATCAAATAGAATTTCAGAATGGTTCCAGATGATAATGTGACCATTTTGCCCATCAAACCCATGCAGTCTCTCTGCGAGGACAATCCAGCCCTTTATCCATCGGTCTGAGAATATTTTCTGTATAGTGCTTAGCCAATTCTCTTTCAAAAGCCATGTATTTGGAGGTTTGGGACTCAGCCCATCAGACAGTGTCATCCTAACACGTCATGGTGTGTGCAAAGTAGACATTATCAGAAGCACAGTGTGGATAAATGTTACCCCTAGTGCCTGATGAATCTGTTCTGGAGCTTTCAACGGGAGCTGAAGATTCTGTAAATGAATCGTCTTTATGACATTATCCAATAGACACCTGTGACGTCACCTTCTGACCTATAACCAAAATTCTAGCACATAACAAATCGGGTATTGTGACATTCCCCTGACCAACTGAGTACCAAATCAATTCTCCTTCTCCAACCCTCCCTCTCAAAGGGGAACACGAGAACTGGAAGACCACTGTCTCAACTTGTGAACCCTGGTAAGTTGAACCAACCAAATGCATAACATCCAAATCTCTAAGGAAGAGCCACTAGACCCAACACGTTAACTCCAATTTCTCTCCACAAATGCTGTAAGACCTGCTGAGCTTATCCAGCAATTTTTCTTTTTGTTGCACTACATCTGATTCTATCACCTTGTGAAAATGGTGGCCATTGAACAAGAAGTTTTGTTTTCTATTTGTTCATGAGATGTGGCTGACTACCATTTATTGCATATTGTTAATTGCCCAGGTGACAATTAAAAGTCAACGACATTGCTGTGGATCTGGAGATCAGGTATGGATGTCAAATTTAATTCCCTGGAGGGCCTGAGTCAGCCAGATGGGTTTTGTTTTGCCAATTAAGAGTGGTTAAATGGTCCCTGTTACAATAGCTTTCCATTCCAGATTTTTATTGAATTCATATTTCACAATCTGCTATGGAATTCTGTCCCCAGAACATCAGCCTGGGGTTCTGGATCACTAGGCCAATGATATTACCAAGAATAACAGGGAATGGTTTAAGTTAACAAGCATGGGGCTGGATGAACACAGCAGGTCAAGCAGCATCGTAGGAGCAGGAAAACTTGGTTTAAGTTTCTGTCTCCAGTATGTAGGTATTGATTCAGACAGCCTCTGAGAGGGTGTCTCTCTCAGACAGAATTCAGTTTAGCCACTCTAATACTCAGCTGGGTGCTGCCATCTCTGTTTCACCTCTGTCCAACTTCTGTCCCATGCGTACAGGAACTATCGACCTTATACTCTCTCAATATCATGTACGCCTACATTGTTTATAATTCATTCTTGTTCAATAAACAGCAATCTTCTGTCCTTGGTCTTTCTCTTATCATAGAGTCAGAGTGCTCACAGCATTGAAAGAGGCCCTACAGCAGCTTCTCTTCCTGCTCCCACACTTTTTCCTCTGGTGTCCCCTATGACACCGTAAGATAAAGAAGCAGAATTAGGCCAATCAGCCCATCGAGTCTGCTCCATTGTTTGATCATGGCTGTTATGTTTCTCAACCCCATTTTCCTGCCTTCTCCCTGTAACCTGTGATCCCCTTACTTATCAAGAACCTACCTATCTCTGTCTTAAATGCACTAAATAACTCGTCCTCCACAGACCTCTGTGGCAATGGGTTCCACAGATTCACCACCCTCTGGCTGAATAAATTCCTCCTCATCTTAGTTCTAAAGGGTTGTCCCTTCACTCTAAGGCTGTGCCCTCAGGTCCTAGTCTCTCCTACCAATGGAAACATCTTCTCCACATCCACTCTATCCAGGCCTGTCAGTATTCTGTAAGTTTCGATCACATTACCCCTCATCCTTCTAAACTCCGTTGAGTACAGATCCAGAGTCCTTAACTGCTCCTCATATGACAAGTCCTTCATCCCTGGGATCATTCTTGTAAACCTTCTCTGGACTCTCAGAGTGGCGTGGTCAACAATGGTTAGCACTGCTGCCTCACAATCCCAGGGACCCGGGTTCAATTCCAGCCTTGGGTGACTGTCTGTGTGGAGTTTGCACGTTCTCCCTGTGTCTATGTGGGTTTCTGCTGGGTGCTCTGGTTTCCTCCCACAGTCCAGGGATGTGTAGGCTAGGAGGATTAGCCATGATAATGGCCTGGCGTTACAGGGATAGGGTGGGATTCTCTTTGGAGGGTCTATGCAAGCCAAGTGGCCTCTTTCCACATTATCCATGCCAGTACCTTGCCCAAACACCATAGGCTGTTAGTTTGTTTAGCAGCATCCTGTGTGGTACCTTGACAAAGGTCTCCTAAAGATCTATCCATGATCCCCTCCTCCTATTATTCACCTACAAGCTGCCCCTCAGCAAAATTCTCAGTTCCCAAATGTACACTGGTAACACCCAGCCCAACCTTGCCATCACCTCTCCCCACCGTTGCATTAGCTTCAGTTTTCATACAGTTTGACTGAAATTCATTATCATGTGATGGACGTTCTTCAAATGAACAATGTGAAAATATTGGTTTAGCTCCCCACTACAAACTCTGGTCCCTGGCTTCCAAATCCATTCCCGGCCCTTACACCAGACTGAGACTAAAACATACCAGTTTAAACCTTTGTCTCGCATTCAACCCCATGATGACTTTTCAACCACATCATCACATCACCCAGGTCCCTAATATCGCCTGGATTCATCCCTATCTACGGCTGGAACCTTCATTCATGCTCGAGCTCTGATTACTCCAATGCTCCTCTTGCAGGATTCCCACCTCCAATCCTCAGTTAGTTGCGATAACAAAAAGGTACAAACTTGCAGCGAACCCTATTCACCCTCTGCTCCTGTGTTCCCTGATCCATGTTGGTTGCTTTGATTACAGGGTTCTTTAACTCCCTCCGTGGCTTTGCCTCCTCCCTATCTCTGTTATCTCCTTCAATCCCACTACTCTCTGAAATCTGTTTGTTTAATTCTGGCTTCTTGAATGTCCCTGATTTTAAGCATTCTACCACAGGCACTGGCAATGATGTCTTCATCTGTTTGGGCCCTCTGCATCACTCGTTCTCTTTCTTTGAATGAGGCAGGTCTTGATGTTTCTGTATGTCCTTCTGTACATGCTCCAAAGCCTAAATAAGTACAAGTTGATACACAAAATTTTATTGGAGGACGGAGAAAGAGAGACGGAGAAAACTCAGGAGGGAATTCCAGAGTGCAGCATCCACATTGCTGAAGGCCACCAATGGAGTCATAGAGCTATTCAGCATGGAAACAGCCCCTTCGGTCCAACTTATTCACGCTGACCAGACATCCCAATCTGACCTAGTCCCATTTGCCAGCATTTGGTCCACATCTCTCTATTCATATACACATCCAGATGCCTTTTGAATGTTGTAATTGTCCCAGCCTCCACCACTTCCTCTGGCAGCTCATTCCATGCACACACCACCCTCTGTGTGAAAAAGTTGCCCTTAATGTCCCTTTTTATTTTTTTCCCTCTCACCTTAAACCTATGCCCTCTAGTTTTGGACTCCTCCACCCTGGGGAAAAGACCTCAGCTATTCACACTATCCATGCCCCTCATGATTTTATAAACCTCTATAAGGTCATCCCTCAGCCTCTGACACTCCAGGAAAGTAGCCCCAGCCTATTCAGGATCTTCCAATAGCTCAAACCCTCCAAACCTGACAACATCCTTACAAATCTTTTCTGAACCCTTTCAAGTTTCACAACATCCTTCCTATAGCAGGGAGACCAGAAATGAATGCAGTATTCCAAAAGTGGTCTAGCCAATGTCCTGTGCAGCAGCAACATGACCTCCCAACTCCTATACTCAATACTCTGATCAATAAAGGCAAGCGTACCAAACACCTTCTTCACTATCCAATCTACCTGTGACTCCACTTTCGAGGAACTATGAACCTGCACACCAAGGTCTCTTTGTTTAGCAACAGTCAGGCAGGATTGATTAAAATTGGGGATATCACAAGAGGCCAGAATTGGGATGGCATGGATGTGCCAGAGGATTGTGGGCTAATAGGAGATTAGAGAGACAGGGGGGTGTGAGTCCATGGAGGTATTTTGAAATAATCTTGAGAAGTTTAAAAATCAAGATGTTTTAGCATACAAAATCTAATCTGATCAGTGGCCTGCTCAGCCATTTCAGAGGACAGTTAGGAGTCAACATCTTGCTGTGGGTTTGGAGTCACATCTAGTTCAGACCAGGAAAGAATGGCAGTCCCCTTCTCTAAAGGACATTAATGAATGAGACAAAATTTCCCAAATCCACACCAGTCTTATTCCAAATATTTTATTGAATCTAAGTCCCACCATCCGCCATCAGCCATACACATTCCATTCAAATCTGGATCCCCAGAATATTACTAGGATCTCTGGATCACAAGGCTATTGTCCTGCCCTATGGAAACAGAATTAAATCATTTTTTTTATTCTTTAATAGGATGAGGACATCACTGGCTAGACAGCATTTATTGTCCATCATTAATTACCCAGAGGGCAGTTAAGAGTCAACTGCATTGCTGTGGGTCTGTAGTCACATGTAGGCCAGACCAGGTAAGAATAGCGGTGTCCTTTGCTACAGGGCATTAGTGAACCAGATGGGTTTTTCCTGACAATCAACAATGGATTCATAGTAGTCATCATTAGATTCATAATTCCATAAATTCTATTGAATTCAAATTCCACCACCTGCTGAGATAGGATTTGAACCCAGATCCCAGAATGTTATCAAGGTCTCTGGATTAACAGTCCAGTGATAATACCACTAGGCCATTGCCTCCCCAGCAAGTACCTCAGTGGTATAGCATACTGCCTTACAACACTAGGGACCTGGGTTCAATTCCAGCCTCAGGTGATTGTCTGCATGGGTTTCCTCCCACAAACCAAAGATGAGCAGATTAGGTGCATTGGCCATGTTAAAATGCCCACAAAGTCCAGGAATGTGTAGGTTCAGTGGAGTAGCCATGGGAAATGGAAATACAGGGTTACAGGGATAGGGTAAGAGGGAGAGTCTGGGTGGGATGCTCTTCAGGGCTGGTGTGGACTCGTTGGGCCAAATGGCATGTTCCCGCACTGTAGGGATTCTACAAAAATTTGACGTTAAATCTTATAATCTCTCCACAGAGACTGCCAGGCCTGTTTCTCTAGGGTTTCTTCTGGGGGGGGGCAAACAACAACTATTAACTATTTCATGGTCATCATCATGGAGATGTGTTTTAAATTCTACATTTTATTGTTCAAATTTAAATGTCGCCAGCCACCACGATGAGCTTTGACACACATCTCCAGAAACAGTTGCCTAAGCCTCTGGGTGACAGGTCCCGTTGAATGACTTGAGACAAAATTTCCTCCGTGTCAAGTGGAAAAGGTGGGTCACTCCAGAAAGTAGATGGGTTATTGGACCGTGATGGAGCACTTTTTAATTCATTTGTGCAACAGGGGTGTCCCCATTTATTGTCCATCCCTCGTTGCTCTTGAGAAGGAAGTGGTTGTGAGTTGCTTCCTTGAACTGCTGCAGTCCATGTGCTACAGGGTGACCCACAATGCCCTTAGGGAGGGAATTCTAGGATTTGAGCCAGTGACACTGAAACAACAACAACAACATATTTCCAAGCAGGATACTGATTGATTTGGAGGAGAACTGGCAAGTGGTGGTATTCCCACAAAATACAAAGCAGCTACCATCTAGTTGAGGCACAGAAGAAACCCGCGGGTCTGAATGACCTCCTCCCCTCCTTTGGACCATTTGGACGAATTGCCCTTTTAAGGGGCGGGGCCGCGGCGGGTGATAACGGCAGCAGCACCGCTGTAATAGGCAGGATTGTTTGAATGCGCCAATCATGCACCGCCATAGGGGCGAGCCCAAGACTCATAACCAATCGGAATGGCGGACGCGGCTGATTGACGTGAGGGACCGGAGGGGGAACACCGACCGGGAAAGTGGGTCAGGTGGGGACCGACGCCGCTATGTTTTATTACTGACCCCGCCTGGAATGACAGTTGATCGCAGATTATGTGCGCATAGGAAACAGGCTGAACCGAGAATGGTAACCGAGCTCCCGAAACTGTTGCCAGCGGGAGAAGCAAGAAAGGCAAAGGTCCGAAAATTCGCTGCTTTCGCCTTCATTGACCTGCAGCTGGAGCGAATGGCCCCAAAACACTCCGTCGAAGGCTCGCACGTTGCCCGGGCCTGAATGACATGTAAGGCGACCAATGGGATTGTCAAGATGGTGGGTGGGCGGGGCTTCCTGTCGAAAAAGTGATCAATGGAACGTGAGGGCGCTGCCCATTTCTGGTGCCTCGGCGCCTATTAGCCAATGTTGTTGCGAAACAAGTTTGACTGACGGTCAAATAACCCAATCGACGAACACCTGTCCCGACGGCTGCTAGGACTGACCAATCGGTGCGCGCAGCGTGGGCGTGTCACGTAGCTGTCACGTGGGAGAAGTGGGCGGGGCCTGGCCTAGTCGTATGGTCGAACCTCAGCCGCCTGGGGGTCGCTTGAAGTGCGTAACCGGGACGGAGCGGATGAGGTGACTGACTGCGGGGAAGGATAACAGAGCTGGTAGTGGGCGGTGAGTGAGGCCTGAGCAGATAGGCTTCGATCCCGGTGATTGGGAGTGGGTGGATTGTCCAGCCTGGGCCTTGGCGGGGAAAGGTCGGCTCCAGCAATCAGGCGCTGTAGCTGTGGGGACCCTCCCGAGGAGTTGGTCCCCACTTTCCGGGGGCGGGGGCAGACTTCCCGAGACGGTTTCACACAAACACGTAGGGGTCTGATTGGACTGTTTCCCCCCTGTATCCGGGTCAAGAATGAAGGGGATAGGCCGAACGGCCTCCTGCGCCGCAATACTTCGGCTTATTGGTCTATTGGTGTGCGTTGATAGTAAGGAAAAGTTAGCCAGGCCAGGCTTCTTTAGAGATCAAAAGACAAACTGATTGAAATACTGACTGATCTTGACAGGGCGGATTTAGAGAAGCAAAGACTGAAACTCCCAGGCAAACTCAGCAGGTCTGGCTGTTTCTCTCTCCAGGTACTGAGTTAACATTTCAAGTCCAGGAACTCTTTGTCCGATGTAGTGAACCTGTGGTCGCAAAGGCGTCAGAGTATGTTATGAAGGATATAGAGCATTTAGAAATGCTAATATGACCAGAGTCAACATGGCCTGATGAAGGAGAAATCATGTCACAGGTTTATTTCAGTTTTTTGATATGGCAACAGACTGGATATTTGCACTTCCAAAATGCGCTCATTCCAAAACTACACATTAGACTACTACTTAATGGTGTGGGCCTGGCTATGTTTGAATGTTATGTTCTCTTGGATAGAGGACTGCTAGCAAATAGCTAGAGTTTGAGTAGGGGGTTTGTTTTCAGGATGACTGCCTCTAACTAGTGGTGTGCACAGGGATTAGTTCTGGGGCTACAGTTATTTACTGTCTGTATTAATGAAGCTGAATGTACTATAGCCAACTTTGTGGATGACATTAAAAACAGGTGGAAAAGCAAGTAGTGAGTGTGAGAGAGATTGGGGGGTATAGACAGGTTAAATGAATGGGTGGAAAAGCTCAGCAGATGGGTATAACATGGAAAAATGTGAGGTTATGTACTTTGGCAGGAAGCGTAGAAGAGATGAATATTATTTAAATGGAGAAAGACTGTGGAAAGCTGCAACTCCAAGGGATGGGGTGGGGGGCTTTCTCGTGCATGAATCTCAAAAAGCTAGCATTGAAGTTCAGTGGGTAAGGGGGAGGCAAATGGAATGTTGCCTTTATTTCAAAGGGAATAAAATATAAACTTAGCGTCATCTTGCTGAAATTGGACAGGATGTTAATCAGAACACAGCTGAATACTGCGAACAGTTTTGATCCCCTTATCTAAGGAAAGATATACTGACATTGGATACATTCCAGAGAAAGTGCCTCAGTGGTTAATGGAGATAACAAGGTGTGGGGCTGGATGAACACAGCAGGCCAAGCAGTAGCATAGGAGCAGGAAAGCTTGACGTTTCGGGC
>JAHRHZ010000135.1:2549130-2594778 GCA_024137785.1 Ginglymostoma cirratum
GCCCGAAACGTCAAGCTTTCCTGCTCCTATGCTACTGCTTGGCCTGCTGTGTTCATCCAGCCCCACACCTTGTTATCTCAGATTCTCCAGCATCTGCAGTACCTTTTTACCTCAGTGGTTAATGGAATTTGGAGCAGAGTTTTTTTTCTAAATTTAACTTATCTCTGCAGGTTGATTAGAAAAAAATGTTATTACACACTTCTGAAATAGGTGAGACTTGAACAGGCATCTTATCCCAGGAATAGGGATGCTACCACTCCGCTCTGCCACAAGAGCCCCTTTTGGAGCAGAGTTGAATTCTGAGATATATGCAGACACTTGTTTACACATTATACCAACGTGAGGGGTTGAATGGCCTCTTTCCCTCACTGTATCCTCCTTGAGTAGAGGTATTTGTATTCACCTGAAACCATTGCCCTGTGAAAATATTGGTCAGTTGAAGTGAGATTAGCAGGTAACTTGTGCATAGCTGCTTTGCTTCCGGAATGAGAATTTTGGGGAGATGTACAAGTTAGAATAGGGCTGCCAATGACGGTTTGTAAATATGCCCGTCCCATGTTTGTTTTTTTTTTGGAGTTGTTAGCTGGAATCCTTCTGTCCTCACTAAAAGCTGAGTTCAACGTTTATGATGAGTACCTCCAGTTAACCAACATGAAGATTTGAAATCATTGCCTTTAGTCCCTGTTGCAAACTCAATGTGATTTACACATCATGACTGTGTTTCACTCCTGGTCTATGCTAATGCTGAACCAGTCTGTTCACAACACTCGTGTCATATTTGACCCAAAGACCCAGGTATCATCAACCTGAAGGCTGCCTATGTAGCTTAACCTATCAGCTTCCCATCCACAGTTTGTCTCCTGGTAGACCCCTCATTTGTGACACTTTTGACCTCTAGATCTGACTGTTTTAATGCAGTTTCACCTTCTACTCTCTACAAGACTCTGCTGTTTCTAGTTTGATTCACGGGCAGTTCAGCCCCATCTTTATTCTTGCTCACCTACATTGGCTTCGTCTTCCAGCGGTAGTTTGATTTTTGTTTTTTTTCCTCTCCTATTTAAACCCTTCCATGGCCTTGTCCCTCTGATATCTATAACCACCTCCAGCCCTGCTGCTCTTCAGGACTTCTCCATTTCCCTAGAATTTAATTATGTTTGTGGGCATCGTCTTGTCGAGTTTTTATTGCCCATCCCTAATTGCCTTTGAGAAGCTGATTATTAGTTGCCTCTTGAACTGCTGCAGTCCGTGTGGTGTGCACTGTGCTAATGGAGGATTTCAGGATTTTAACTGTAACAGTGAAGGAATGAATGGTATATTTGCAAGTCAGGATGGTGATGGCTTGGAGAGGATTTCCAGGTGATGGTGTCCTTCTCAATGGTAGAGGTCTAGGATTTGGAAACTTCCAGGGATGTTATTACACAGCTCTACAGTAGGTGGTACTTGAACCTGGGCTGTCTAGATCAGAGGTAGGAACACTACCACAGTGCCACAAGGGACCCGCCCCTCCGCCCGTATAAAGGAGACACCCAAAAAGTCTTGGTGAGTTAATGAGGTGCATCTTGTAGATGGGACATACAGCTACTGCTGCATGTGAATGGTGGAAGTACTGGCTGCTTTGTGCTGGATGGTGTTGAGTGAGGCTGAGGTCGGACAGGTTTTGCCGTCATGTTGGCTTTCTCTCACCACCTGCCATAGACACAGTCTGGAAGATATGCCCTTCAGGACCGAACCGGCTTGGTTAGCAGTGGTACTGCAAGCCTTTGTTATTTGGTAGGTGTTAGAATTCCACATCTAGAGTACATCTCCACCTTCAATGTACCCTCCAATTGGAGTTCAGCACGGTAAGGTACCGGTTCATCAGCTAATGGGGATAGTCAGCAGCAATGCCATGTGACTTTGTGGGGTCTGGAGCTAATGCTAAGGACTACCTGGTCTACTCACTCCTGTATACCACTGTGTTGCCTTTGAGTCTGACAATACTCCAGGATGGTGATGGAGGTGTTTGGGGCCTGGTCTTTTGTTTTAGTCATCCACGGGATATGGATCTTGTTGGTTAGGCTGGTATTTATTGCCCATCCCTGATTCACCAGTGAACCATATTGCTGCAGGTCTGGAGGCACGTTGGCCAGACCAGATAAGGACAGCAGATTTTTCCCAAAAGAATATTAGTAAACAAGATTAATAAATGATCAATTCATTGTTTGGCTTTATGAATCGACTTTAAATTCCACCAGCTACCGTGATGGGGTTTGAATTCATGTCCTCGGAATGTTAGTCTGGACCTCGGCATTAGTTGCCTGGTAACATAACCGTGGCAGTACCATTTTCAGGGCCACGTGCTATGTCCTCATTACCATCACTCCACCACTGGTATCTGTGTCTGAGCTCTGAAAGTCCTTCCCTAAACCTCCAGGCCCTCTACCTCTATTCCAGGTATAGACTGGCCGAAATACTGCGCATTTGTAAAAACTTTTTTTTTTTTATCCCAGTCCCCTTGCAGTGAAGGCTGATGTGCTGTTTGTCATCCTAATTGCTTGCTGTGTCTGCGTGCTAACTTCTGAATTGCTTCTAAGAATATGCACAAATCTCTCTGAACATTGACATTTACAATTTCATGCCTTAGAAAAAGAATTCTGTTTCTGTATCCTTGCAATCAAATTGAGTAACCTGTACTATCTCTCAATATGCCACTTGGTTGCCCACTCATTTAACTGTCTATATCTCTTTGCAACCTCTGCCCCTTCACAGCTTTCATTTCCAACTAGCTTCATGTTGTTGGCTAACTTGTATACGTTACTTTCTGTCTCTAAGCCATTAGTATGGTGTAAAGGTTTGTAGTGTGTATTTTTATTTTGGAACTTAGATTCTACAGTGGAGGTAAAATGTTTTTGTTTTCAGTTCTGTGTAGATGCCTCTTTTTTTATGGTCAGAAAATCTTTTTTCAGCATTAGGTCAAAACAGCCCTTGCAAGAAATTGTACAACTAAAGTTGTGTCCTAGCAAACTTCCTGGTGAGATAATTACTGAAATCTTTACTGATTTAAGATTTGCATCCCAGACAGAGACAGACTGAGAAGGGCCACAGGCAAATCCCATTCAGCGTGTCAGCATTTATAGCAATGGGAGGTCTGCTTAGTTTGCCAAGTCAACCAAACGGTCTGTGTAGACAGGATTGGGAGAAGCCCCAAGTAGTTATTCTTTACTCAGTGAGTTAGTGTCTGTGTCTCTCGGGCAGAGATTGAGAGAATTGCATCCCGTGAATGTGCGGAAATTTTCCACTGAAGGTATAATTGATAGTTCATTTGGGTCGAGTTTATGTAAAGGATGTAATTGCACACAGGGTTAAGACTTTCATTTTGGTGTTTATGGTCACCTCTTTCCAAACTGTTTATACAGCATTGGTTTTCTTTTCTTCACATGTTCTCTCTTTATTAGAAATATGTTGGTAGTTTTCTTGTGGATATGTAAGTAGCTATGGCTGCAGAATGGATCTTTGCAGCACCCCACAGCCTGCCACCTTGACAATACCCACTTACCCGTATACCCTGCTGCCTGTCCATTAACCAGTCCTCTATCCATGCTGATATCGGTCACACACAACTCCCACCCAAAAAAACTTCATGAATCCTTATTTAATTGTTTTTTTTTTTGGTCTGACACTTGTGTCTTCAAGGAGGTACAGTACTTTAATTTACCCCCTTTTTTAGACATCCTCTAGTCACCTTCAGATTTGAGCTTAAGAAACGGAGCCCATATTTGGAGAGGATGAATTCTGCTGGTTGGGGTTTTCCATGAGGCAAAAGGAGAGTCAGTCAGTATCTTGCATGCCCTCGTATGCTGGCATCCTTTTGGTGCTTTAGGAGTTTCTGATATTGCACACGTAGTTCTAGGTGACTGATTTCTCTGCTTGGTCTGTTTCTCTTCATAGTTGCCTGCGATCTTAGTAATCTGGCAAGATGTTTAATAAGTCGCAGTTTGGCACTCCCACCTTCGGCAACACCAGCGGATTCACCACTTCAGCATTTGGACAAAGTAAGTTGGCTCTTTCTGCACTTTGTATATTGGGAGGCGGAGAAGTTGGGCATTGCTTGGTCAGTGACCATCACCACCAAGATCAGCCCCAAGAGCATTCGTATGCCTGCTAGTATGAGATTGAAGTGACGATTTAGAGTATGTTGAGTAAGGGGCAGCAGGTTTCTCACCCTAAAAAATCCCACTGAATGAAGCGAATCTGACTGTGAATCAGTGAGACTGATAGCAGTGTTCCTTGTCAGCTATGCTCCCACAAGGCCGTGCAGCAACCTGGAAGCTACTGCATAGTCCTGTTGGGTTGTCCTTCCTGAGATACTTTGTGTGTGCTGCAATTTGGAATATTAACTCTGCTCTCTGAACTGAACAGGCAAGAGGAATACAGCAAGAGGAATATAGCTAGCTACACCTCCAGTGACTGTGTTAGTCCTCAGTAACTTACCAGCAATGGCACCTAGGTCCCTAGAAATAATCTGCAAACAAGATCCCATATGTTGTGACTCTTGCATTCTGTCATGGCATGTGATCTACGCAGGAACTCTTTCCAGAAGGTCTCTGAGATGTGATTACACATTATGACTGTTGCTAGCTATCTATAAATTTGAGCAGTGACCCTATAACACTTCTAGCAGTTACTGTCTTTATCCATTATTTAAATTATCCTAGACATCACAGTTGCCCTACTAATCCATAAAATCATGGTGATCGTCATCTTTTGTCAACTCTCCTGTCCCTATCTTTTCATTCTCTTTGTGCCAAAATCTATTAAGCTCCATCTTGAACATTCCCAAATGGAGCATTCTTATATTGCCGAGGTATGCACCACCTCCCCCCACTCCCCGCTAAACCCCCGATAACTAAAACCAAGGCACCCAGAGAGGTGCACCTTGCCCTGTAAGAGAGCTCCCGATCTCTGACATTCACTCTTTTTATAATCAACAAGTAACTATTTATTTATCTAGCTCTAACAGTGAACAGATTAACTAAACTATTAACAAACCATATAAATCTCTTCTAACTACTAACTATTCCTGAATAAAACAAGATTCTAATGGTGTGCTGTTCCAATAAATGCAAGTCCCACTTGTATAAACAAAAATTAACAAAAATTAGAATTTAGTCTCTCGAAATTACAGCCAGGTTACATCTTCCAGAGTGTTCCGTGTCTTCGAATTCTTCTGTCAGGAGCACCTTCTCTGTTGAATTCTTTTGTCAGGAATATTAACTATTTGAGCCATAGGTACCCTTTAATTTAGAGTAAGCTCTGTCTAAACCTTAAGAGAATTCTGTGAGAACCAGTAACTCTTTCTTTTAGAGCTGAGTGCTGTTCTCTTGGCAGATGCCAGTTGACTCTCCCCCGACTTTCCAAATGCCCTCATCTCTTATACCCTTGATAAATATCAATTTCTGGTAGATTTGAATTTAAATTTAATTGGTTTTTGGTATCTAAGGGTGTGGTTTAAATCGCATAAATTTGAAAATCTGTCATCTTTGTAAAAATGCTGCTTTGCCTGCTAACATTGTAGCTTTTTGATACAAATATTTCAATTTTGATGCTCTGTGCGCCTGTAAACCCACAGACATCTTTTTTGAATCTCCAAGCATAGAAAATGCACGTCCTCTTTTAAAGGGACTGTACACTGCTTTCGCCATAGCATTTTACAAACACCAAATTCTAACGTCTTGCCTTCCGATCTGTGAGTAATCTACCCAACTTTGCAACGGCAAAAATTCTCGTCATCACTGTCTTAAATAGTCAAACCTTTAACCTTGATATTGTGCCCATTATTCTAGACCCTGCAGCCAGGGAGGAAATGGCATCTTGTCATCCACCCTGTCAAACTCTTTCAGAATTAGTATGTATCAAGTTTTTTACATTTTTCTGAATTTGTGTAATAAGGGCAGCTCTCTCATCCCAGTCACTAACCTTCCTTGAACTTTGTCTCTCAAACAGATTTATCCTCCCTTGAGTCAGAGATTCGATCCTTGACACTCTGCATTGAATACCATTCAAATGTTCTGGTCTTTGAATAATCCAACCTGTTCCTGGACACACATTTATTGATAGCAGATTTTCTGCCCAGATTTATTGAAAACTGAATTTTGGGTTCACAAATGATCTAACTTGAGTTTCTGAATAAGTAGTTCAGAGTGTATCTACTGGACCACATGTGACTCCTTGTTACACTGCTTCAGCACCACAGATCAGATTCAAATGACCATTTCAGTTCTGGAGACTGCCCAGGTGAAAAGGAGAGATAGGCCGCAGCCTGGCTTTGACAGCCTGTAGCAAGGAGCGTTCACGGTTCTTTTTCCACTGCGTAGTTTTCTCTCGCTGTCTAGGGGTGATGTGAATGTTCCTAATCCCTCCTCTGGTTCTACTGCCTAGTGTAAGTCTGTGGCTAGTAAATCTGGCTGCAGTTTCTACTCATCTGTCACAGTTTACTATCAAAAGGCCTCTATTCAAATTCCCCTTAAACTTCTTTCTTTGAAGAGAAATAACAGTTTTTTTTCTGGATTCCTGATGTCAGAGTTATAGAGTTTGGGTTTCCTGAGGATTGATTGATTTGAGGTGAGCTAAGAGGTTTGGGAGCAAACGGAGCTGAGGTCACTTTTTAGCCACTACCTCGTTAGATGATGGAGGAGGCTGGAGGAAGTGTATGGCACCCACTTCCTGTCTCTCATGGTTCACTCGGTCCATCCTCACCAGTAACCTAAATCCTTGTGATCTCCTGCTTTTCAGATACCGCAACTCCAGGTTTTGGTGGATTTGGTGCGGCCACAGCTGGATTTGGTACTGCCACTAATGCTGGTGGTGGACTCTTTGGTAACACTCAAAACAAGCCAGGTAGGGAGTAGATTCTCATTTGCTTGCTCCCTGCTAACCATCAATTGAGATATATTTAATTGTGAATAAAATAACCTTTCCATAATGTAGAAAATAAGGGCAGGAGTAGACCATTTGGCACTTCAAGTCTGCTCCACCATTCAGTATTATCCAGGCTAATCCTCTATCATGACATCGAATCCCTGCTTTCTCTCCATACCCGTTGATGCCTTTCAAATCTTTTTAAAAATTGTCTTCTACCTCTCGAAAATATTCGGGGACTTGGCCTCCACAGTCTTCTGTGGTAGAAAATGCCACTGGTTCATTCCACTACCTACCTGGAAGAAATTTTTCCTCCTAGTCCTATCCTGTATCCTGAGACTGTCCCCTGCTTCTAGACTCCCCCACCACAGGAAACACCCTCCCTACATCTAATCTGACCAACCGCCTTCGAATTTTGTGTTTCAGTCAGGTCCCTTCTATCCTTCTAACTCCAGTGAATACAAACCAAGTTGGATCAACCTCTCCTCAAAGGGCAGTCCTGCCATCCACAGGATCAGCTGTGTGAACCTCAGCTGTGCTCCCTCCATAGCAAGTATCACTTTCCTTGAGTAGTGAGACCTAAACTAGACACCATACTCCAGGTGTCTCACCAAGGCCCTGTATAACTGCAGTAAAACATCCTTTCTTAACTCACTAATGTCTCTGACAGCCTAGTAGTCCAAAAGTGCTTCACCGCTGATGAAGGACCTTTTGAAGTGTAGTCACTGTTGTAAAAGCAGTGGTACAAAAAACGCCAGCAAAAAAGTTGCGGCACAGAAGCAATTCATCTAGTGCCACTCCCCTGCTTTTTTTCCCCCCCAGAGCCCTGCAAATACGTTTCTTATCGTCCAACTCCCTTCTGAAAGCCTCAATTTGAATCTGCTTCCACTGCATCTTCGGGCAGGTACGTTGCAGATCCTAACCATTTGCTGCATGAAACATTTCCTCTGCTTGTAAGACTGAAGCCCAGTGCGCAATAGTGTGCTAAGGGTCAGCATTTGGTCCATTATCGTTTGTGATTACGTATAAACAATAGAGATGCAAATGTAGGGGGAATGATAAGTTTGTGGATGACAGAAGGATCGGTTGGGTGGTTAACTGTATGGAGACCGTTGTTGGGTTGCAGGAGGATATAGCACGTTGGTCAGTGGGCAGATCAGTTGCAGATGGAGGTTAACCCACATATATGTATAAAGTGGTGCACCTTGGAAGAAGGAACAAGATAAGGGAGTACTCGAATGTCAGGACATGAGGAAGCTCAAAGAAATAAACAGATTTTAGGGAAATTATCCGCAGATCCCAGAATAGGCTAATAGGGTAATTAAGGCATATGGGACACTTACCTTTATCGCTCGTGACGTAGATTTTAAGAGCAGGGAGGTTATATTGGAGCTGTACAGGACTTTGGTTAGCCAACAGCTGAAGTGCTGTGTGTAGTTCTGGTCACCTCACTGTAGGAAGGAAGTCATTTGCTTGAGGCGGGGGGTGCAGAAGAGATTCACCAAGGTGTTGCCTTGGATGGAACAGTTTCTCTATGAAGAGAGGTTGGATAAGCTCAGGTTGTTTTCTTTGGAGCAGGAAAGGTTAAGGGGGGAACCAGACAGAGGAGTATAAGATTCTGAGGGGCATAGGCAGGGTGAATAGGAAGCAGTTGTTCCCCTTAGCCAAAGGGTCAATAACAAGGAGGCATAACTTTAAAGTGAAAGGCAAGTGGTTTAGAGGAGTTTTGAGGGAAGACATTTTCACTCAGGATGGTGGGAATCTGGAATGCACTGTTTGGGAGGGTAGTTGCGATCTCACAACTTGTAAAAAGGATGAGCATTTGAAATGTCATAACATTGAAAGCTATGGGCCAAGCGTGGGAAAGTGGAACTTGTGTGGGTGCTAGTATATCTTTGGCAGTACAGACCCAATGGGCTAAAGGGCCTCTTCTTTACTGTATGTTTGAAACTTGTTGTCATAGTTTTGTCTGTCTGGCCCTCTATATTGGGGCTGTTCTCCATTCTGTCCGTGAGCAGATTCCTAGTTCCCAGAACCATCGTTCTGAATCTGTTTGACAGTGTCTCCAATCCCTCCACATTGGAGTGTGAAGCTCGGAGCTTTATGTAATACTCCTTCTAAAGCTGGCCCAAAGTTTCATAGGAATTTACCATAACATCCTTTGTTTTATGCAGGTTCCACATAACTTAATGCCACCATCACAATTCAGTACGTGATCAGAGAATGGATTTATGTTGGTTGAGGCTTAATCTTTGCAAGTGGAAAATACATAATATTCCACCTCCTTAAAAATGTGGTGTTAGAATGTGATTGCTTTACCTGTTTTTCCTAAAGATATTGAGTTAGCCTCATGATGTGGATGGGAGTCTTATAGACCAGACTTGGTAAGGACGGCAGGGTTTCTGCTGCATCTGTGAACTGGTTGGGATTTTGCCAAGTACCAGCTGTGGATGTGGATAGAAGTCTTGCCTCTTAATCAGGAGCTTGAGTTGAGTTTCCCATTCCAGAAATATGGTCTGTCAATGCAGTCCCAAGGAAATTTATTGTTAGAGGGTCTGACCTTTGGACGAGGTGTTAAAGCAAATTTCTGTCTTTGTCTTGGGTGGATGGAAAAGGTCCCAATGCATTATTTGAAAAGTAGAGAATTTTTTTCTGGTGATCCGACCAATTTTTATGCCTCTCAATTTCTCAATAAGCATTAATAAACTCTTTTCAGCATGTGAAAATCACAAAAGTGACTACAATTTAAAAAGTGCTGTAAAACACTTTGGAACATCTTAAAATTGAGAAATACTATATAAACCCAAGCCCTCTCTTTCCGATGATGAAACTTGGTTACTCACTTTGAGTACAGGCCCATCATTGTTTTTTCATTTGTCACGCTATTGTCTGTTCTCTTGGCAGGAGGTCTATTTGGCTCCAGTAGTTTTGGCCAGCCGGCAACTTCGTCCACCAATGCTGGCTTTGGTTTTGGCACGTCAACGTCCAACAGCCTGTTCGGGGGCACAAGCACAGGGGGCCTCTTCTCCAATCAGCAGAGCAATGCCTTCACTCAGAGCAAGCCTGCCGGAGGCTTCGGAAGTAAGCGTAGCTTTTGTCAGAAATTTTGAGAGCAAAGGAGGCAGGTTTAATGCCAGGCTTGACATCATCTTGTAGCCTGGTGCTGCAGGCCAGGGCTGCATTATCAAAGCTGCACAGTGTCTCAAATGAGCACTGGGTTAGATATTCCTTTTATACACTACAAGTTGCATGTCAACCCTGATAGATTTTCACTGTACCACTACAGCAACCCTTCCTCGGGGAATAAAAACCAAAAGAACTGCAGATGCTGTAAATCAGAAACAAAAATGGAAGTTGCTGGAAAAGCTCAGCAAGTCTGGCAGCATGTGTGAAGAGAAATCAAAGTTAATGTTTTGGGTCATCACCTTGCTGGATGCAAGTGCCAGGCATAATAAAAACAAAAATGCAGCGCAGTTATAAGAATGCAGATGAATGCCAAGACACTGTCTCAACTCTGTCTGCCATGAGTTCAAGTCCCAGTCCAGGTGCTTGTCACCTGGTCAACATGAACACTGTCTGTGCAAAACTGAGGGAGTGCCTCACCATCTCTCTGGGAGATGTTAAACAGAATCTCTGTATGGCCCCTGGGCTGCATGTAACTATCCCAGGGTAACTATTTTGAAGAAGAGCAGTGGTGTGTTTCCTAGTATCTCCGTTAATGTTTGTTATTTCATTTTTGTTTATGAAATCTTGGAAAAACTTGGAAAGTGCTCTTGATATGCCATGAATGGAACAGCAGGAATTAAAGTCCGTTTTGTTGTTTAAGTGGCTCCGAGAGCTGGAAGTTCCTGGGTACTGCCTGCTGCTATAACACTGTCTGCTCACTTTCTGTGAGCCCTTTGTCTGCGGAGCTGAGCAATTTGCAATCACCAAGGAGCAGCTGGATTTTTTTAAAAATTCATTAACAGGATAAGGGCATCGCTGGCCAGGCAGCATTTATTGCCCAACCCTAGTTGCCCAGAGGTCAGTTCAGAGTGAATCACATTGCTGTGGGTCTGGAGTCGCATGCAGGCCAGACCAGGTAAGGATGGCAGTTTCCCTCCCTAAAGGACATTAGTGAACTAGGTGGGTTTTTCTGACAATCGACAATGAATTCGCGGTCATCATTAGATTCTTAATTCCAGATGATTATTGAATTCAGATTCCACCATCTGCCTTGGTGGGATTTGAACCTGGGTCCCTAGACCGTTATTTGGGCCTCTGCATTAACAGTCCAGCGATAATACCACTAGGCTGTTGCCTCCCCATCTTACTCGAGGCTGAACAGAGTGGATGCTGAGAAGATGGTTCCCTTCGTGGCTCAGACTAGAATAAAGAAAACTGTTTAAAAATAGGGAGTCTCCTTTTAGGTTAGAGAGGAAGAAATGTTTGTCTCAGCATTGGTTGTCTGAAACTCTCCTCTGCTGAGAGTAGTAGAGGTGGGGTCAACAATTGGTATTTTTAAAGCAGACGGGTTATTGACAAAAAATGGAGTTGAGGTTATTGGACTAGGTGAAAATTTGGAATTAAGATCATAATCAGCTCAGCTACAGTCTATTGAATAACACAGTAGGTTTTAGGGATAGAAAACCACCCTGTATGTGTTAATAGTTCACATGGGACGGGCCAGTGGGGTGTGCGTGGGAAGAACACTTGCAATGACATATAGGGTAACCACAGAATGATTGTATTTTTGTTTGAGTACTCAGGGAAACTTCAGTGACTCTGTTCTTGTTTTCAGCTTTTGGAACCAGCACGACAGGAGGTGGCCTGTTTGGGACCACCAGCACTGCCTCTAATCCGTTCGGTGGGACTTCTGGAACCTTGTTTGGGGGAACCACCTTTAGCACTGCTGCCCCTACTGGAACCACTGTTAAATTCAATGTGAGTATGATGGAATTGGTAGTGCTCAGCTTATACCGATGCAGAGTAGGAAGCTAACAGCCACGTTACTCAGAGTGTTGGAAGTTTCTGAACTGCCTGCCTCTTGAATAATCAGTGTCTCAACTGGTGGTGAATTGAGAGTAGGAAGGAGTGAACAGTGTGAGAGATTAGGTGGCTCTGCTAGCCAGCCGTGGAGATAGAGATTCGAGCTGGCAACTTCAGTCAGCAAAGCGAGCTGTTTACAACTGGGATAGTGCTTGGTGGAGGGTTTGGAATTCAGTGGAACAAACTTTGGTTGCTCAAAATTCCTCTTCTCACACAAGTGGTGCGCTGTATTAACTCCACTGTTTTTGTCTTTCGCATGCCTGCAGCCCCCAACAGGCACAGACACAATGGTAAAGTCTGGAGTCAGCACCAACATTAGCACCAAGCACCAGTGTATCACAGCCATGAAGGAATACGAGACCAAGTCACTGGAGGTGAGAACTGTTGTGTGGGTGGATTTGCTGGTAAGATGAGCATTTGGTACTCATGCCTTGTGTTTATTATCACCGCAGAGACTGATGACATTTTGAAAGAAAGGAATCCTGGCTTACCAACTGAAAGAAAACTGATGGGCAGGATGTCACTTTTTCAAACTTTTATTGTAGGGAACTAACTAAAAGGACTGCAGATATATAGGTAATCTTTAAACAGTCAGAACAGCAAAGATACATCTCTCGTAGTTTAAAAACACTTGTGTCACATCCCGTAGAAATGTAACAGCACATATTTTGATTTCCCATCTCGTCCTTGGGTTCCCTTGTTTCCCATGGCCCTCAAGTCACTTACACAAGCAGATATATTCCATCTGAACACCTTGGATAGATTTGATATTCAAATGAAGTGCCTGTAAAGAGCCTTTTTAGCCAGGCTGTCAATATATTGATGAGTTGCAAACTCCAGAGACGACTCTTTTGACCATTTTAAACAATCTGGCTCTGACAAAACTGAAATAGCTAGAAAGTGTCTCATCCACCTGCAGCGCCGCTCTCCCTGGCTTCAGCTCTCGGTCCAATTGTGTAGCATACAACAACATGGTCACTGTTCTATTCTGTGTTTTTCCTGGCTTTTCAGCATGATCTGTTCTGAATTGCAGGTTCTGAGACCATCTCCAGTTGATCTCCACTTAACTGCTTATTTACCCTTTAACTTATAGCTCCTGCCTCTTATAAGATCATAAGACATAGGAGTGGAAGTAAGGCCATTCGGCCCATCGAGTCCACTCTGCCATTTAGTCATGGCTGATGGGCATTTCAACTCCACTTACCCGCACTCTCCCCGTAGCCCTTGATTCCTTGTGAGATCAAGAATCTATCAATCTCTGCCATGAAGACATTCAACGTCCCGGCCTCCGCTGCGCTCCGTGGCAATGAATTCCACAGGCCCACCAGTCTCTGGCTGAAGAAATGTCTCCTCATTTCCGTTCTAAATTGAACCCCTCTAATTCTAAGGCTGTGCCCACAGGTCCTAGTATCCCCACCTAACGGAAACAGCTTCCCAGCGTCCACCCTTTCTAAGCCATGCATTATCTTGTAAGTTTCTATTAGATCTCCCCTCAACCTTCTAAACGCTAATGAATACAATCCCAGGATCCTCAGCCGTTCATCGTATGTTAGGCCTACCATTCCAGGGATCATCTGTGTGAAACTCCTCTGGACACGCTCCAGTGCCAGTATGTCCTTCCTGAGGTGTGGGGCCCAAAATTGGACACAGTATTCTAAATGGGGCCTAACTAGAGCTTTATAAAGTCTCAGAAGCACATCGCTGCTTTTATATTCCAACCCTCTTGAGATAAATGACAACATTCGATTCGCTTTCTTAATCTCGGACTCAACCTGCAAGTTAACCTTCAGAGAATCCTGTACTAGCACTCCCAGATCCCTTTGTACTTCGGCTTTATGAATTTTCTCACCGTTCAGAAAATAGTCCATGCTTATAGTAGCTTCAGGTCACATGGAGATTTCTCCTGAGATCTAGTGGCCACATGTCATGTGGAAGTCATTATCCCCTTTCCAGAATTGGCCTAATTTCACATTGCTTCTCGAGGAACCTTCTGGAAAGAAAATATAGATTTGTACCCAAAGCATGAGGATGCTCAGTGTATTTTAGTATTCAGTTTAATACTATAAAGAGGTTTGCTAGGTCAGCTCAGAGAGTAGCTAAATATTAAATGTATCAGTAGACAGGAGTTGCATTTAGAATCAAGTGGGTAAGGTTAGTCCATTTCCTTCAGGAAAGGGTATATGTGAACCTGGTGGAACTTTACAACAAATCATTTAAACTGGAGCCAACCTTTTACTGATCTAAGACAAAACTGAGTTTGTATCCACAGACTGGCTGTTCCGGGTATTTGTTTAATGTTCCCATGAGAATGTTCTGGAATATGGGTTACCAGTTGACTAATATTCTCATGACACTGCTATACTCTGCAACTTACTGAATTAACTGAACTCAGCACCTCTAAGCAAAAGATCGGGGGAATAAATCTGGCAGGATTCTGGTCTCTGCGAACTGGTTGGAGGTGATGCTTCCACCATTGACTCTCTCTCTCTCTCTGTGGTTTTGCTACTTCCAGGAGCTGCGTTTGGAGGATTACACTGCTGGCCGTAAAGGGCCTCAGGCTCCCCTAGGGGGTGGTGGTGGTCTGTTTGGCACTTCAACCGCTACATCCAGTACTGGCACTGGGCTATTTGGAGCCACTCCAGCCAACCCGACCGGAGGCTTCAACTTTGGACAGAACAAAACTGGCTTCGGAGCAAGTGAGTTTGTTGATTATTTGGAATAGGCTGCAGCTGATCAGGGGCTCTTGTTTTAGGGGAGAATTTTCATCTGGGGCAGGGGCTGTTAAATCACAATGTTAAGGGGCAGTGTGACAGTTATGTGCAGTATCAGTGCCTACCTTCTGAAGCTGACTATACCCTATGCTAATAATCCCCTGCATGCCCATTTATCCAGCTCTGGATAGAGTATTGGTAGAACGTTTGACCATTGCAGAGAGGACCAAAAATGACTGGAGTTCTGTCCAGTGGCCTTGCATCTTCAGCTTATCCAAACCCAGCTGCCTGTACCCATACTCTCTCCAAGAATCATTTATCAGCACCACTGCAGCAATTCCCCATCCTCCACACCTACCCTTATTTTACAATTCCTTGCTATGCCCGTTCTGTACTGCGCACCCCTATGTCTCTCTCTGTGACTCTGTGTTAGCTACGTCTAGCAAACACGTGTGATGCTGCTTGGGGTGTTTTACACCATTACACACGCCCTGCTTTCAGTAAGGAGTCAAGTAATTTCCCCCACCCCCATTTATGTCCCTGAGCCCAGATGATGTAGGAGGCAGTCAATGTACTGAGTATGGTCCACTCTGCAAATTGGCTTACGCCTCCCAGGTTGGGAATTGAACCGAGGTTTCCAATGAACCTAGGTTTATTCAGTCCTGAAGAAGGATAATACCGAAAACGTTGACTACTCCATTCCTCCAGATGCTGCCTGGCTTGCTGTGTTTGTCTGCCTAGGTTTCCAAGGCTCATTGGGGGATTTGTATTTTGAGTTTTCTCACCATAATCAAAATCCATCCATAATTTCTGCTGCACATAAGCTCTTTGTCACCTGTGTCATCCCAGTTCCCCACATGCATCCCGTAGGGATCAGGTATGATGCTTGAGCCTGTCTCTATGGAGATGTCCAAACAACACATCTGATCTTCTGTGAGCCGTATTCAGTACCAAATCCCTGGTTGCTGCACATCGGGCAGTGACTTCCCCTTGTTAACGTGGAGCAAGGCAATTCAATGGGGATGCTGCAGCATTGCTGATGCCGGTTTTCCATCAGTCGATGGGTTTTGCGGGTTGGTATCCCCAGACAATCATACAGGATATTTTCAATCAACCTTCTTGGAGGGGTTATAACTCACTTTTGGAGCAGGCGAGACTTGTTCCTGGGCCTTCTGATCCAGAGATAGAGAGAATGCCACTGCACCACGATCCAGGCATGGCTGCTACATGTTAATCTGATTTACCACTGCACAGGTTCTGTGTCAATGCCAGTTTGCGGTTAGGAGCAACACCAAGGTAAATGTGAGAGATTTGTCCCAGATAAAGTCTGTCCTTCAAAATACGGGAACAAACTTGATGTTTTACTTAAAGGGAAAATTGTCACAAAGTACATTGTTTATTTCCTCAGCTTTCTATAGCAGAAAGCCCACCACAAAATAGCTCGCCCTTTTTGCAGTCCAAAGTCATATTAATTTGACCCCGCCCATTTTTTTTTCTCTCTGTGGAAGATGCTGGCAGTTACTATCTGTCATGAATTTTTTGAGAACATCAAGTTGGCTGTGCTACTGTGGACCTGGTGTTTGTGAACCTGTTGGGTTTTGACAACAATCCAACAGATTCATGGTTGCTTTTTATTTCCGGATTTTCCTAAAAACCTGATCCAAATGCACAAACCGTCCATAGTGTGATTTGGAATATCAGGCTCTGGATTACTATGGTCTGAGCTTCGGATTATCAGAACTGAAACATAACCACCACTGTTGTTAACCCTTCGAAAAATTAGTTGGACCGAAGTTAAATCCATGTCCAATCCTTATTCAAGGTATGTGTAGCATCTTTTACACACACTCTTTTTTTTTTCCTCCCCTTGTCCTTTACTGAAGGCTGTGATGTGTCTTGGGGGAGGAAGGAGCCCTCAGGATACCTTGAAGCAGCAACCAAGAGAGCCAACTGTGCCCATGGGCTCTGCTGATATGAATTGTCACCTTTGGCACTTTAGATGTGTTGTAAATTTTTAATTTTAAAACAAAATCAAATATTGAACGAGTGACTTCCTCTCCTCAGACACTGGTCTCCTTTCCCAAGTGGGTGTGCTGGGGACAGTCTGTGGGTCCAGTCTTCAAAAAACAGGTAGGGACTTTCATCGTGAGGTTTCAAGCTTTGACAGCTGAGACCAGGTCATGGTTTGGTCTTTTTGCAGGAAGTACAAACTGTGCTGCTCAATTGTGCTGTAATCATTTACTGACTGGTGAAAGCTGGAACTTATTTGAGATCTAGTTCTACTTCCCCATTTACATCTCCCCTTTCTCTTAAAGACACCTTTTCCTTGGCAAATAGAGTCCCATGGGCACAGGACATGCCCCCCAGGGGCTGCTTCACCTCCGCACTATCATGTATCTCCACCCAGTATCGTAATGTCACCCTGAGCCAAGCTGCTGGAAAGCATATGCCATGGTTTAAACAATTCAGTACCTCTGGGAAACACATGTCTTGTTAGCACAAGCTCTTATCAATTGTATCCTGCCTCCCTGTTGCAATGTGCATACTGTAGCTTTGTGCAAGTATTCTTTGGGGTGAGCACAAGTGACAGTACGTACGTATCCTATTCAAGGAGCAATTCTTCCCATAGAATTGAAAGTGCTACATAGCTTCAAGAGTTAAAGGGGCTGTTGGAGATGGGAATGAGGAGGAATCTTACCCACCCAGTAGGTGGATAAGATTGACCGACAGGATTCTCCCCTACCTAAACCAATCTGGGTTTACACAGAGCAGGCTTAAGCAGAACAAAGGCTTAAAGGAGCTGCTTTGTAGCAGGGAGAGAGTCTGAGCGAGGCATTTAATGAGAATTTCTCAAAAAGAAGAAACTTTTTTGTTTTAGGAAATCTTCAGTAATCATTTCACTACAAATTCATTCTTCTGAATTGTTAATCCATGGTCTATCCCCCTTACAGAATTAACTTGAGCCTTTCTTTGTACAGCTGAGTGGTTTTGCTAATTCAGTTCAAAAGGCTGTTAATAGTTGATCCTGTTGATGCTGGCAACTGCTGTTACATTTGGTCTCAGATTGGGTAAAGACAGCAAGTGTTGGGTGAATGGAACAGCAGAAAATTTGCAGTCTGAATGCGCTTGAAGCTATCATGCGCAGTGTTGGTTTACGTTGCATTTCCACTCACACTGAGAATAGATTTTCTCTCCCAGTAAGGCACTGCATGTGGAGATCAGGAAGCTGTTTTAATTGCTGTAATTTGCATTATTTGCACTATGGACTTAAAAACAGGTTTACGATATCCCTCCACCAACTACGCAACTAAAAGGGGAAATGGCTATTTGGGGATCAAAACAGCAGTGCGCCCTGCTTGACTCCTTCCAGATCAGTGCTGACCACGGGTCAATATTTTTACTGTTGTCTACTCTTTGTCATTCCTCCTCAGCCCTTGCGGTGCAGGATGGGAGATACCTACACACCAAAGCTAATCTTGATTGGCTATTCTGGCTCGAGGGGCTGAACAGCCTACTCCTATTCCTATGTTTCCATTTCCCTGTGACATTTTTACGCTTTGTTGCCAGCTTACATAAAGCTTGAAACCCCAACTTACATTGCTGCTGCCAACAACAGGTACTCTGAACAGGTGTTGATGTATCAAGCTCTCAGTATTTGACAGAAATTGAAATTCTGAAGTCTTGTTTCCATACAACGCAGCAGTGATTGTGAGTGAGGGAATTGATGAGCATTACCTTGAGTAGACCATCCACTCCCTTGACCTACTCCACTATTCAGTGAGATTGTGGCTGATGCTGAATATCAACTGCGCCTTCCTGCACTGTCCCATTCCCTTCAATACCCAAGAATCGCTCGATCCCAGTCTTAATTATACTGAATGACTGACTGAACATTGTGAGCTCAGTTATACAATTCCAAAGATTTTTAGCCCTCAAAGAAGTTTCTCCTTCCAGCCTCTCTAAATGTAGCTAGCCCTGTACATGTTTGTAGGAAGTTTGGATGTTAGGTGTTTTGCTTATTTTACAGAAAGTGCAACAACTCCAGTCAAGCTGCAAGAGGAGAAGCAAGTCAGTGCGACAGTGGAAACAGCTTTGAAAGTGTTTGGGCTGGGGTTTGTGGGTTGTCTAAAGAGTTACAATGAGGTGACAGTGGGAATGAGGTGAAACTCAGTGGGGATGGAGGTCCAGCAATGTTTCGCTGTTTCCCTGTCACCAAGGTGCAGTCAGTCCTTTCCGCTGCTGATGTTGGGGTCTGTGTTTCAGGTACTGGTGCTTTCGGCACAGGCACGGGAGGCCTGTTTGGTCAGCCACAGCAGCAGGCTAGCACAGGCCTCTTTGGGAACAAACCTTTTGGACTGGCTACCACCACGCAGAGTACTGGCTTCGGTTTCGGCACTGCCAACACCCTGGGTCAGCCCAACACCAGCAGCATGGTAAGACATCCAGAATACCGAGCAGCCTGAAATTCTACGTTGTGGTGCATGTACGTTCGTTCCAGCTCTTTTCCCCCTGCAGAAGATGAAACAAGAAAGATTCCATAGACCACCCTGTATTCCCTTGAATGTAGAAGATTAAGGGGCATCTAATTCAAAATATTTCAGAATTTGGAGATGGTCAAACTATTTACTGCAGTGTCAAGAGTCCAGGACAATGGGCAGGATCTTCAAATCCAAGCCAGGCTGTTCGGGGGTGATGTCAGGAAGCACTTCCTCACACTGAGCAAAATACTGGAAAAGGTGGAAATCTGAAGAGGAAGTGCTGGGAATGCTCAACAGATTACTTTCAAGTCAATAATCCTTCATTAGAATTGTGAGCACTCTGAGGTAGAACAGCTCCTCAGCAGACCGACTGGGGAAGAGTATCCCAATAATTTTGTTCAGCCTGTTAATGGTTTATAGGACCAAGGTGGGTAGATTTGAAACAAACAGAGCAGAAATTGCTGTACAGACTGAAGGTCAGACAGCATCTGTGCAGGACAAAAAAACAGCATTAAAGTTTCAAGTCCAGTGACCCTTCTTCAGAACTGTGCCTTTGAGCCTCCTTCAGTATTCATTATCATTATGGCTGGTTATCTAACTCAATAGCTTGTTCCTGCTTTACTCCCATATCCTTTTGATCCTTTTAGCCCAAGTGCGATATCCACCACTTTGAAAATGTACAATGTTTTAGCATCATCTGCTCTCTGTGGTATAGTATGCACAGGCTTATCCCTCTCGGGTAGAGAAATTTCTCTTCTCAGTCCTAAATGGTTTACCCAGTGTCCTTAGATTGTGACTCCTGGTTCTGGACGTTCCCACCATCAGGAACATCTTTCCTGCATATACCCTGTCTAGTTCTTTTAGAATTTGAAGTTTCTATAAGATCCCCCTCATTCTACTGAACTCCAGCAAATGTAATCTGAACCAATTCAGTCTCCTGATACAGCAGTCCTGCCATCCAAGGAATCAGCCTGCTAAACCTTTGCTGCACTCCCCCTATAGAAATATAGAAGCAGGAGGTGGCCACTCGGCCCTTCGAGTCTGCTCCGCCATTCTTCATGATCGTGGCTGACCATTCAACTCAATACCTTAATCCTGCTTTCTCCCCATAATTTTTGATCCCGTTTGCCCCAGTTGCTATATCTAGTTGCCTCTTGAGCATGTTCAATGTTTTGGCATCAACTACTTCCTGTGGTAATGAATTCCACAAGCTCACCGCTCCAGGTGAAGAAATGTCTCCTCGTCTACCCCAAATCCTCACTGTGACCCCTAGTTCTGGACACACCCACCATCAGGAAAATCCTCCCTGCATCAACCCTGTCCAGTCCTGTTTGAATTTTACAAGGCTGAGATTCCCCTCATTTGCCTGATAAGCCTTTGCTGCACTCCCTCGAGAGCAAGAGCACCCTTCCTCAGCTAAGGAGACCAAAACTGCATACAGTATTCCAACTGATCTCACCAAGCCCTGTATAATTGCCCCAAGTCATCTCTGCTTCTGCACTCTAATCCTCTCACTATGAAAGCCAGCGTACCATTTGCTGCCTTTACCACTTGCTGCATCTGCATGCTTCCCTTCAGTGGCTGATTTGAGGCCTTATTGCACATTCCCCACTCTCAATTTATAACCATTCAGAAAATCTGTCTTCCTGCTTTTACTACCAAAGTCGATAACCTCTCACTTATCACATTATAATTCCATCTGCCGTGTATTCAGCTTGTCCAAAAGCACTGAAGCATCTCTGTATCCTCTTCATAGCTCACCCTTCCACCCAGCTTTGTGTCATTTAGTTGCCTCATCCAAATTGTTAATGTATATAGTGAATAGCTGCAGTACTGGTACCGGTCCCTGTAGGACCCCACTAGTCACTGCCTGCCATTTGGAAAAAGATGCATTTATCTGTCCTGAATCTCTCAGTATTTACCCTATCAAATCCCCGAAGAATCTTGTACGTTTCAATTAGGTCACATTTCATTCTCCTAAATTCCAACGAGTACACCCGGGAGTCATTCTTGTGAATCTTACCTGCATCCTCCTGTGATGTCTTCACATCCTTCCTAAAGAGTGGTGTCCAGCACTGTGAGCAGTACTCTAGGTGGGGTCAAACCTGGGTTTTATAACGATTATTCATAATTTCCTTGCTTTTCTATCTGCTTCTATTTATAAAACCCACCTATGTTTTACCATTTGATCACTCAGCCCTTATACTTCCAATGATTTGTGTACGTACACCCCAAGGCTCCTGTCACTTCAACTTCTGGGATTGTAGACTTGCTCGCCAAGCCAGTGTGTTTGCAGATGTTTCATCACCCTGCTAGGTAACATCGTCAGTGCACCTCCAGTGAGGCATCGGATTTCTGTCCCGCTTGTTATTTTCCTTACGCACCTTGGTTCACTGGGGTGGTTAGCATCACTTCCAGTTCTGTTTTTCAGTGGCTTTATATCGGGTCCAGTTCACTGTGTTTGTTGATGGAGTTCTGGTTGGAATGCCACGCTTCCAGGAATTTCCTGGCATGTCTGTTTGGTTTGTGCTGTTTATAGATGTGTTGTCCCAGTCATATTTGTGCCCTTTGTGTGTACTGCGACCAGTGAGAATTGGCCATGTCTCTGGGTGGCTAGTTGGCTTTCATGTATCCTTATTGTCAGTTTCCTTCATAACGTTACATAGGCCAAACTGGAAGAAAACTGACAATGAGGATACATGAACACCAACTAGCCACTCGGAGACATGACCAATTCTCACTGGTCTCAGTATACACAAAGAAGGACGTGAATTTGACTAGGGCAACGCATCCATAATAGCGCAAGCCAAACAGTGACATGCCAGGGAATTCCTGGAGGCATGGCATTCTAACCAGAACTCCATCAACAAAGACCTTGAACTGGACCCAATATGCAAGCCGCTGAAAAACAAAAGCGGAAGTGATGCTAACCACCCCAGCGAACCAAGGTGCGTCAATAAAATAACAAGCTGGACAGAACACCAACGCTCCACCAGAGGTGCACTGATGATGTTACCTAGCAGGGTGATGAAACATCTGCAGTCAAACACACTGGCTCAGTGAGCAAGTCTGCAACATCATCCACAACCCAAGCTACAAATCTTCTGAAAAACTTTAGACTTCAACTTCTCCATCTTAAATTTAATCTGCTCCTTATTCACATAATCCACCAGCTAACTGTGCTTACAGCTCACCAGCCTTGTTTAGAAGTAAACAGGAAGTAAAGTTCCCTTGACAGCATTCCCATCCGATGCTCCTGGGACAGGAACAGCATGGGGTTGAATATGGAGTTAAGCTCCCTCATCTTTGAACTGAACGTGACGTTTTCTCAACACCGTCCCTGTCAAACACTCCTGGGATGGGGATAATAAGGGGTTAAAATACAGACAGTTACTTCTCGCTTGAACTAAAGGTAAACTAAAGTTCCGTTGGCACTGTTCCCCTCAAACATTCTGGAAACAGGGACAGCAAGGGGTTAAGTACATAATAAAGCTCCCTCAATTCTCTTGGCAATTCCAAAATAATAGTGAAACTAATTCTGTGGAGCGTTGTATCAAAATGAAACAAATTTTAAAAAGTCAAATGGCAACTTACAGAACGAAACAGAAATTTACTAAATTAACGTGTCATCTGGGCTGATGATGTAGCCCAGCCCCCACAGCGTCCGTCATTCACAAAGTACCATGACTGCGCCAGTGAGCACCGCACACTCCTACTCCAGGGACACACGAGTGTGGGTATAACCACAAAAGAAGGGCAGACAGTCAGGAATGACAAGCTCCTGTGTGGCCTGCTACCTGGATCTGTTAATGGCTGCTTTGGCCAGGCCCAGGAGCAGAGCCATGAGAATGTTCACTGGGATGATTCCCTGCTACAGAGGGATTGTCTTTTGTCTTATGAGCAAAGGCTAAACAGGCTGAGTCTCTACTCACTGGAGTTTAAAAGAATAAGAGGTGATCTTATTGAAACATCTAAAATTCTCACAGGTCTTGACAGGGTAAATGCCCTCATGGAAGAGTCTAGGACAAGAGAGTCTAAGCTTCGTCTCCGAGTTAAGGGATTGCAATTTAAGACTGAGATGATAGGGAATTTCTTCTGAGGATTGCGAATCTTTGAAACTCTTTGCCACAGAGAGCAATGGAGGCAGAATCCTTGAGTATTTAAGGTGGAGATTCTTGATCAGTTGAGGACGGGAAATTGGACGTGAGTGTTGGATCAGCCATGATCATCTTGAATGGCAGAGCAGGCTCAAGGGGCCGAACAGTCTAGCCCTGTTCTTATTTCTTATGGTTTCTCTCCCTCAGAATCAGTATTGATGTCCCAAGAATCTAAGACCCTACCTCTTGCTGGGCTGCTGGGACAGAGACAGCAGACTAAATGATCTCTTGTTCTGTAACCATTCTGTAAAGTGCATTAGGCTTATCTAGATTTATGAACGTGCAAGCTCGTTTTGAGCTCTAACTTGACCCTCTGCTCCCCACAGAGTTTATTCGGAACTGCCCCAGTCTCGCAGTCGGGAGGGATTTTTGGAACCAACACCAACACCAGCACCGGGAATGCGTTTGGCACAGGGGGTGGCCTCTTTGGCAACACCAATGCTGCTTTCACCAATGTCAACAATGTAAGTTGAGTGCCAGGGTGTCATGGGGCTCCGACTTGCTGTGACGTTTGGCAACTGAGTGATCCATGGCTCTCCAAGAGAATGTAAAGTGATGGGTTAAATCACCCTTGAGTCCCACAGTAATCATTAAAATTCACAACCATTAAAGACCATAAAGTATAGAACTGAAAAGCAACAATGTTATGTTAAATTGTGCAAAGCATCGGCCAGAATATTTTGAAATACTGGGCAATGTTTAGATCTTTATTAAAAAGAGCCACTGTTGAAGGTGAGTTCAGGATTCATATGGGTATCAGAACTGGGCTTCAACTTTTAAATAATTCAGCAGGTTGCAGCAGCTTACTTTTTGTAAGAAAAATAAAGATGTTGATTTTGGGGAAGAAACCTGATATAGCTCTTTGGAATTATGAGAGGGCTTCGCTCGGATAGATCTAGAGAAGTTTTCAGTTGTCACAGAGATAGAACCCAGGACCATCAATGTAAGCTGGTTGCAATAAATCCAGTGGGGAATTTGGGAGAAACCTTTTAAGTTCGATAGGAATGCAGAACCTGTCACCAAAGGGAGTGGTTAAGATGGATAAACACATGAGGCAGGGCTCGGAGGAGGCTCATGTGATGAATAAACACTGATGTACCAGTTTGGCTCGGTTGGAGCAAGATGAAGTGCCGTAAATTGAGCAATCTGCAGGGATAGAAATGCGCGAGTGGTACAATCGCTGGAACCTAGGGGTTTGTGGTGTGGTGGAGCTGCGGTTAATGTGCGTTTCCCACAATAACCAGGCTGTAAAATGGGATGGTCTGCCATGGACGGGAAAAGAGCTGACCATGTTTTCCTGTTCTCTTAACTTCCATAGAGCCTGTTTGCTAACAAACCTGCTGGATTTGGAACTGCCACAACAAGCGCTTCCACCTTCGGCACTGCTGGTACTGGCCTGTTTGGTACTAAGCCAGCCCTGACTATTGGAGCCAGTGCCAATACTTCAAACTTTGGTATGTGAGAATGAAGTGTTCTAAGTCCATGTTTTGGCTAACGTAACAGTGAAAATGTTGTAACTCCCTCAATGGTATTATGGCATACCTACACCACAAGGACTGCAGCAGTTGAAGAAAGCAACTCACTTCCATCTTGTTAAAGGCATTTCGGAATGAGGAATAAATGCTGACTCAGCAAGCAATGCCCACATTCCAGTCAGGAATACAAAAGTGTAGAGTAGGAGTAGGCCATTTGGTCCTTTTGAGTGTGTAAAATCATGGCTGATTTGATATGGCCCCATAACTCTGGACTCTTGTGATCATAAACCTGTCTAACTTTGTTCCCTCTGCTAGTTATCAAGTAACTGGCTCAAGCTGAGCCATACTATCTCTTTCCAACAAGGATGCTTTCCAATGAAAGTAGTCTGCAATGTCTGCTTCCAGGGCGATTGGTCGAGGTGAAACTGTTAGGAAGAGCTTCAGGCTCAGGCAAATAATTTCACAACTAAAAATGGTGAAGCATCAAAAATAAAAGATGCAGATGACCCCAGATTTGGAGTAGTGTGAAGACCTTGGGAGATTTTTGGGACTGGAGAAAGTTATATTGATAGGGAAGAACAAAGCTGTGGATGGGTTTGTAAATCAGGTTTTTTTTTCATGAGTGAACCTACGTAGGTTCGTGCATGCAGGCGATTTGGAGAGGAAAGAGAAATTTGTAAAGGATAAGGGGCTGACTGTTTGGAACGAGAGAATAATTGCTAAGGAGAGAACAGTTTAATGACTAACATAGGGGCCAGGATGGGAAGTTGGGTGATCAGTTTAGAGGGATGCACGCTGACCATGTAGGAGGTGGATCTTTTGGATAACATAGGCTTAGGACACACAAGACTTGTGACAATACAGGAGAGAGAGATTTATGACTAAGATTGGGGAACGTGGGAAGAGACAAACAGAAATTGCTAATGAAACTGGCAGACCCGAAGAGTCACTGGACTCAATATTAACTCTACTTGCTGCCCGCTGCCAGACCTGCTGAGTTTCACCAGCAATTTCTGTTTCTGTTTTTGTTTCAGATCTCCAGCATCCATAGTTCTTTGTTTGATTATGGAACCTTGGAAGAGGTATAGTCCAGTGGACAAGAGGAAAAGAGGGAAATGGTAGGGGCAGCTGATAGGACTTTTTTAATTTGTTCCTGTAATGTGACTGTCGTTGGCTAAGCCAGCATTCATTGTCCATCCCTATTTGCCTTGAATGGAGTGGCAATTCAATTGAGTTGCCACTCAATTGAGTGGCAATTGAGTCAACCACGTTGCTCTGGGCCTGAAGTCACTCAAGTCAGATCAGATAAAGATGGCAGATTTCTTTCCCCAGAGGCCACTAATAAACCAGATAAATTTTATGACTAAATAAAAACCAAAAAAACTGTGGATGCTGTAAAACAGAAATTGCTGGAAAAGCTCAGCAGTTCTTACCATATCTGTGGAGACAAATCAGAGTTAATATTTCAAGTTGAGTGACCCTTCCTCAGAACACCAGCAACTTCCACCTTTGACCATGTTTCAAAGCAGACTTTACCAATTTTGGTCCTCAATCAAAAATAAAAGGAAGTGGTCTTTACACTCCTTAAACATCTCCATTTCTCTACTTTGCTTTCCTCCTTTTAGATACTGTTTTTAAACCTAACTCTGACCAACTTCCTGATCACCTCCCTAAATATCTGTTTTAATTCTCTTTCAAAGTTATAATGTTCCTGCAGTGCTTTGATCAGGGGATGATGTCATGATCTGATGTCTCTGGGCAAGTAACTCCGAGGACCAGGCTGCTGCTGTACAGGCAAAGCCGTTAGTGGAATTTAAAATAAATCTAAAATGTACAGCTAGTTTATTAATTCGTTTATAGGATTTGGACATTGTTGGCGAAACCAGCATTTGTTGCCCCTCCCTAATTGAAGGTGTTCATGGGCTGCTTTGTTGAACTGTTGTTCCGTGCTGTGAGGAAAGCGGTGTGACCAGGAAACTATCAGTTGTCGCAAAAACCCATCTGGTCCACTAAAGTATTTTTACGGAAGGAAGAGATTGCTGGGCCCCTTGCTGAGATATTTGTATCATTGATAGCCACAAGTGAGGTGCCAGAAGACCGGAGGGTGGATAATGTGGTGCCATCATTTAAGAAAGATGGTAAGGAAAAGCAAGGGAACTGTAGACCAGTGAGCCTGACATTAGTGGTGGGTACGTTGTTGGAGGAGATTGAGGGACAAGATCACATGCCTTTGGAAAGGCATGGACTGATTAGGCATAGTCAGCGTGGCTTTGAGCGTGAGAAATCGTGTCTCACTAACTGAATAGAGTTTTTTTGAAGTGACAAGGAAGATTGATGAAGTCAGTGTGGCTGATGTCTATATGGATTTCAAGCTGTTTGACAAGGTTCAGCATGGTAGACTGATCAGCAAGGTTACATCTCAAGGAATCCAAAAGAAGCTAGCTAATTGGATACAAAATCGGCTTGATAGGACATAGAGGGTGGTGGTAGAGGGTTTTTTTTTCGACTGGAGGCCTGTAATGTGTGGTGTGCTGCAAGGATTGGCACTTGGTCCACTTTTTTGTCATCTATATAAATGATTTGGATAAGAATGTGGGAGGTAAGGTTAATAAGTTTGCAGATGACACCAAAATTGGTGGTGTAGTGGACAGTGAAGAAAGTTATCTGAGTACAATGGAACCTTGATCAGATGGGCCAATGGGCTAAGGGGTGGCAGATGGAGTTTAGACAAATGTGAGATATTGCATTTTGGAAAGGCAAATTAGGGAAGTACTTATACACCTTAATGGTAAGGCCCTGAGGAGTGTTGCTGAACAGAGAGACCTAGGAGTGCAGGTGCATAGTTCCTTGAATGTAGAGTTGTAGGTAGACAGTGTGGTGAAGGTGGTGTTTGGCACACTTGCCTTCTATTGGAGTTGGGACATTGGGGAGGTTACTTTTGGAATACTGCTTCAATTCTGGTCTCCCTGCTGTAGGAAAGATGTTTAAACTTGAAAGCGTTCAGAAAAGCTGGGGTTGGAGGGTTTGATCTATAGGGAGAGGCTGAATAGGCTGGGGCTGTTTTTCCCTGGAGTATTGGAGGCTGAGGGCTGACCTTACAGAAGTTTATAAAATCATCATGGGCATGGATAGGGTAAATAGGCAAGGTCTTTTTTTCTTCCTCAGGGTAGGGGAGTCCAGAACTAGAGAGCGTAGGTTTAAGGTGAGCGGGGAAAGCTTTAAAAGGGACCTGAGAAGTAACTTTTTCACGCCAAGGGTGGTGCATGTATGGAATGAGCTGCCAGGTGAAGTGGTAGATGCAGGTACAATAACAACATTTTAAAAGGCATCTGGATGGGTGTGTGAACAGGAAGAGTTTAGAGGGATATGGACAAAATGCTGGGAAATGGGACTACGTTAATTTAGGGTGTCTGGTTGGTGCAGACGAGTTGGACCAAAGGATCTGTTCCGATGCCGTGTAACTGTGACTTTGTGAAATCTGCCATCTTTCTTGGTCTGGCTTACACGTGCCTCCAGACCCACAACAATGTGGTTGGCCTCTCAGTCTCCAAAATGGCCAGGGAAGCCACTCAGTTCAAGGATAAATAATGATGGATGGTAAATTCCTCTGCTGTTGATGCTCCAATCCTCTGAGCAAAGTGGGGGAAAGAAAAGACTCCTCAAAGAAATATCAATTGATTTAACCTTTGTATCAAACTGCACCCCCATTCCATGGTAATTTATTCTGAGATTCAGCAATCAACTGAATGCTTTGATAGGCTTCACACTAGGTCTCCAAAGTTGGATCTTGCTGCCACTTCTTCCTTTCTCAAATGCTGGCTCCAATTGGTGTTCAGTATTCCATATTGCCACTGGGTATCTGAACGCAGCCTTGTGTATGCTGCCTCTCTCTATCTACCTGAAACCAGTATCTGTCTACTTGGGTCACAGTATTGCTCACCGTGGAGCCTTGTGAGGCAGTTGCATAGTTTATGTCTTTGACCCCGTCAGTCTGTCTGCACGCTGTCGCAGACACTTCTGTTACTACGGTGTTGTGCCCTGGTACCATGGGGTGTGGGGGTTCAGGATGTTGGCACTTCAATGTCTGATGCAGTGGGATAATTAAAAGCTGAATCATTGGCTGCTTTGGATCTGCTTCTGTAGGATTTGGAGCAAATACAGCAACAGGTGGTCTGTTTGGGAATAAACCTGCAACTGGAGCTCTTGGAACAACCCTCGGAGGTGGATTTGGATCAGGTGAGCTGTTCACGTGGCTGGGAGGGTGGGAATATACGGGATTAAGGAACTATAGAGGCAGATGTCTGGAATTCAGCGCAAACTGAGGAAATGGACAGGCAGTGCTGTCAGCCTCAGGGTTAGCAGCTTTAAGCTGACCGACTCAAAGTCATTGATCCCAGCTGAGCAACTGTAGGTGTTCCAGAGGAGCAGAAAGAGGCCATTTGACTTCTTAAACCTTTTCAGTCATTGAAAGTTACTGGAGTTCCTGTCTTTCTGTCGGAGAAAGGTCCAGATTTCCAGTCCAGTTTGTGAAGTGTCTCCTGACATCATCCCTGAATGGCCTGGATAGAATTTAAGGTCATGCCCCTTTGTTCTGGACAACTCTCCTCTCGCGCTCATGCTCGCTCCCGCTCTCGCACGCGTGCCCTCGCTCCCCCCTCTTCCCCCCCCCCCTCCACAAAGGAAAAACTACTGCCTATAAACCTTTTATCATTTTAAACCTGTTGACCGGCCCTCAGTCTTAGACTGGAGGGAGTCCAAGCCAAGTTAATGCAATCTTCTGCCAGTTTCGTCCTTCAAGAGATGTTCTGGATGGTAGAGGAGGATGAAGTGCTTTCATTGAGCTTAGTTGCTGAGGCATTGTAATTAGCCAGAGCTTGCTTTTGGGATTACTGTTCCATGACCTTTGATATATGTGCAGGGTAGAGTAAATAGACTGCGGCTGCACAGTGGTCTGGCCAGGAGGTGGGGCCCAGTTAAATGTCGAATTTGCTACCATATGGGCTGGTGAAATTGAGTGGTATTGATTAATCATCAGCTAGATAAGCACGTGCTAACAACTGGGTTTGAAAGTTATGGTGGGAGGAGTCTTGTATAGAATCTGAACACAGACCATTTGACTTGTATCTACACTGTGTAGCCCTTGTACTAGTTTCCTAGTAGGAATTGAGAAAGGGTGAACAAGGACGCATCTCAGCTGGTCTGTACCAGTGGGCATTTAATACCAACCAGCAGAAAGGTGGTTTGCCCCAGCTGCTGTTTAGAACGGAAATATCTGGAAGTGATCATCACGATAAGGCAGTCATGTACAAAAAGACCCGTCCACATAGTCTCCTGTCAATAACTGACAGAAGCGGGTGAAAGATCTGACAGTGTTGCCCCACATTCACTGAGATTTGCAATGCCTTTGTTTTCTTTTCATAGCTCTGGGTGCTGGGCAGACATCCTTGTTCGGAAGCACTCAGCCCAAACTGGGCACCACTCTTGGAGCAGGAACATTTGGAGCAGGAGCCTTCAATGCACCCAATGCCGGTGTGGGATTTGGAGCACCTCAGGCCCCTGTCTGTAAGTAATCATCACAACAGGTGCGTGTAACCAGCTGTGTCTCAGCTCACTGAAACTCTTGCTGTCGCAATCCAAACTCTCACCCATTGGTAAGTGAGCAGAGAGACAATGTTGGCTGCTTGTTGAGCAGTCACTTTATCCAAAAGCAAATGTGACTATTCTAAATCCTCCGTGTCCTTTCTCTTCTCTATTGCTGCTGCCCTGCAGTCCCTCAGCTCGGAGATTTCTAGCCTCTGACACCCTGATTGTAATCACCTTTGGTGATTGTGTATCCAGCTGCCTGGCCTCTAAGCTTCCTTTAGGCCCTACTTAAAATTTGCCTGTTTGGCCAAGCATTTGATTATTTTTCCTTGTTGATTGAGTTAACTGTAGATCTAAAAAGTGTAAATCTGCCTGAAGTGCTTTTGAGTTGATAATTTTTGATTGTGGGGTTAGGTCAGAGGCCACATGATACCAGGTTATAGTTCAGGTTTATTTGAAATCAAGGTTTTGGAGCGTAGCCCCTTTGTCGGGTGAAGTGAGAGAGAAGCACACAGGCAGAGTTTATGGGCAGAGAGATAGAAAGATCATCCAAATGGTGTGAGTGCAGTGTTGAATAAGTCTCAGCAGTGATCAAAAGTGTCAGCCGTTGAATAACAAGTGAAGGGATGACCCGTAATTCAATTAAATGAGGCAGAGAGATAATTACAAAAAATTAAAATTAAGGTGGTGCTGGAGACAAGCCAAATGACTGGAATAACGTGATAGTCGCATGCTGAGAGTCTAACAAAGTAATAAGTAATCCAAAACTATGCAAACAAAGATCGAGATCATAACACACCAAAAACAAGAAACAGGAGACGCTTGGCATCACCACCAGCAGTAACCAAACCTCCCCTAGTGTCATGGTTAAAACCTGTACCACCACAGTGAAATCAGTCATCAAGTTGCCCAGATGAATAAAAAAGCAGGAATATGTCCCTAAGATGGTAAAAGCATCAACAATACAAATAGCTGCCACCCAAAAACAAAATAAAACACAATAATGCACAAAATGAAAATATGGGGAACAGGTTCCAATCTGAAATTGTTGATCTCACTGTTGCATCCAGAAAGCCGTGAGGTGCTGAATCAAAGGATGTTTCTCACCTTGAATTGAGCTTTATTGGCCTAGTATTGGAGGCCAAGGATAGAGGTCAGAGTGAGATTGGCCACGGAATAACAGTTTAAGCTTCTGTATCTTCTGCTGAATGAAGTAGGATGATTGGATTATAACCAGGGTGGGAGGGGTCTCTAATAATGTTGGCTGCCTTTCCAAGGCAATGAGAAATGTAGATAGTCAGTGAATGGAAGGTTGGCTTGTGTGCTGGACTGGGCTGTGTTCATAACTCTGTAGTTTCTTACGGTCCTGGGCAGAGCAGTTGCCGTGCCAAGTGTGATGCATCCAGATAGAATGCTTTCTACGGTGCATCTATAAAAATCGGTAGGCGGATTTGGTAAAGATGCAGTGAGTTTGAGATGGGATTGGCATCTGATTCTGCCACAAATCGCACCATAACCCACATCATTTAGAGCCTTATAAGAGTCACCCCCAGCTCGGCCTGGCAGAGAGACACAGAGTTAATGTTTCTGCTCAATGACCTTTTATCAGGAACTGGGAAAAGTTGGTGATGTAAGGGGTTTCTGCAAGTCTAGAGGCAGGGAAAGGGTGTTGAAAAAAGTGCAGGAATAGTGTCCAAGGATGTGCAGGCTGGGTGGATTAGCCATGGGAAATGCAGTGTTACAGGGATAGGGTGGGTCTGAGTGGGATGCTGTTGAGAGTGGCGGTGTGGACTCGATTGGCCGAGTGGCCTGTTTCCACGCTGTAGGGATTCTATATTCCTCTGAAAGAAAGCAAACTTGTCTGACCACACCCTTCAACCGGACAAAATCACAGTTCTCAGCCAAGGGCTCAATTTGTGCTGCACCACCAAAATGGACCCCGTTGATCTCACAGCAGACTCAGAGGAATTCATCATGCAAATGAGGCTGCAGGAATTCTTCCACAAATCCCAACATGTCAGCAGCAGCCCAATGAGACAACGAACAAACCAGAACGGTCAACAGAGATATCTGCGGGGCAGCAGCCAAAAAAAGAGTCTAACTGGACCCCTCCAGAAGGCTGCTGCTCTCGGCTCGATGTATGTTCAAGCCATAGAGAGATGCGTTAAAGCCAGATTCATCAGCCACGCTCACAGGGTAGCGGCAGAACATCACCCAAGCACAACACAACGCCATCTGTGCTCTCAAGACCAATGGCAACATTGTCATCAAACCAGCAGACAAAGGAGGAGCCATTGTCACACCGAATAGAACAGACTACTGCAAAGAAGCATACCGACAACTGAACAACCAGGAACGCTACAGACAATTACCTGCTGACCTGACCAAAGAACACACCCATCAACTGAACAGACCGGTCAAGACTTTTGATCCAGACCTTCATTGCATGCGTGTCTCATAGGTGACTTCTGCTGCCTTCCGAAGATAGACAAAGCCAACACACCTGGACGTCCCATCGTATCAGGCAAGGGGACCCTGTGTGAGAACCTCTCTGGCATCTTGAAACCCATTGTACATGGAGCCCCCAGCTTCTGTTGCAACACTACAGATTTCTTACAGAAACTCGGCACCCACAGACCAGTCAAACCAGGAACATTCCTCGGCACTCTACACCAGCTTCCCCCACAAGGACAGCATCACCGCAACAGCCTCAGTACTCAATACCACCAACTGCCAATTTCCAGACACCATCCCACTCATCCACTTCATCCTTGACCGCAGCATCTTCACCTTTGACAACCAGTTCTTCATCCATACACATGGAACAGCATGGGGCCCAGATTGGCCCCAATATGCCAGCATTTTCATACACCAGTTCAAGAAAGACTACTTCACTGTACAGGACCTCCAACCAGCAGTAATCACTAATACATTGATATTTTCTTGCTTTGGTCTCACGACGAGGAATCACTGAAACGACTACATGGTGATAATAACATTTTTTTTAAATTCATGAATGGATGAGGGTGTCGCTGGCTAGGCAGCATTTATTGTCCATCCCTAATTGCCCAGAGGGCAGATCAGAGTCAACCACATTGCTGTGGGTCTGGAGTCACATGCAGGCCAGACTAGGTAAGGATGGCAGTTTCCCTCCCTAAAGGAATCAGATGGTGTTAGTGAATCAGATGGGTTTTTCCTGACAATTGACAATGGATTCATGGTCATCACTAGATTCTTATTCCAGATTTTTTTTTAATTGAATTCAAATTCCACCATCTTCTGTGGCAGGATTTGAACCCAGCCCCCCAGATCATTATCTGGGTTTCTGAATTAACAGTCCAGCAGCAATACCACTAGGCCGTCATCTCCCTAGAGCTTCATCCCACCATCAGATTCACAGTGGACTACTCTTCAGAATCAGTCTCATTCTTGGACACACGCATCTCCATCGGGGATGGACACCACAGTACCTCATTCTACTGCAAGCCCATGGTTAACGTCACGATGCTGCACTCGTCTAGCTTCCACCCTAAACGTGTTAAAGAAGCCATTCCATACGGACAAGCCCTACACATATGCAGGATCTTCTCAGATGAGGAGGAACGTGACAGACACCTAAAGATTTTGAATGATGCCATCTTAAGGACAGGGTACATTGCTCAACTTGTCGATCGCCAGTTCTGATATGCTACAGCAAAAACCTGCAACAATCTCCTCAGAAAACAGACTCAGGCTGCGACTGATAGAGAACCCTTTGTCATTCAGTACTTCCCTGGAACGGAGAGACTATGCCATGTTCTTCACAGCCTTCAACATGTCATCGATGATGTCAAGCATCTTGCCATGATCATGCCTACACCTCCACTTCTTGTCTTCAAACAACAGCCAAGCCTTAAACAGACCACTTCGCAGCAGACTACCCAGCCTTCAGGGTGACATTGACCACGACAGCTCTCAACCCTGTCCATAGCAACCTCTAAGACTTGTCGATGACCTGACATGGATACTACCATCACACGTGGGAACACCACCCACCAGGTAGACGGCAGACACTCATGTGACTCAGCCAATGTTGTCTATCTCGGATGCTGCAGGCAAGGATGTCCCGAGGCATGGTATATTAGTGAGACCGTGCAGACGCTATGACAATGGATGAATGGACATCACACAACAAACCCCAGACAGGAATGTTCCCTCCCAGTCGGGGAACACTTCAGCGGTCAAAGACATTTAGCCTCCGATCTTCGGGTAAGTGGCCTTCAAGATACACCAACAACGCAGAATCGCTGAGTAAAGACTGATAGCCAAGATTGATACCCGTGAAGATGGTCTCAGCCGTGAACTTGGGTTCATGTAGCTCTACATGTGACCCCATCTTACTGTTCTGTATCTGGAAAATTTTCTTTAACACTTTCATTCACCTGCAGAGACTTAATCTTTGACAATCCACTCACAGCGTTTGTATGAGCTTTTGATCTCTCCCCAAAAATTCTGTACTCTGTGTGCTTCTCTCTCATGCTCTCCACCTGATGAAGGGGCTACGCTCCAAAAGCTTGTGATTTCAAATAAACCTGTTGGAATGTAACCTGGTGTCATGTGACTTCTGACTTTGTCCACCCTGCACCCACCCCGGCCTGATCCAACACTAGCACCTCCACACGATGTGGGGTTAAAGTGACCTCCAATCTGAAAAGTTAAAAGAGAGAGTCGGGCTGTGGCTCTGAGTCATGACCTTCCTGCTGAATGACTGAGCCATCCTGATTGGGAAGCTAATTGTGCTAGTGTCAGTTTTCAGGAATTGGGCCGGGTAGTACAGCTCCTCTTGATCAGGAGCTGGCACCATGCTCATAACCCCATCACTCCTTCCTTTATTGTTGGGAAGTGGGCATTGTTTGAATGCTCTCCATGGCTAAGGAAGCCAGCTAATGTTCCCCATGACATGGGCAGTAGCAAAATTTTGGGAGGGAAGGTTACCATTTGGCCCATCATGCCAGTGTCACATTCCATTCCTTTCCAAGTGGATGTCAGTGATTCGAGGACTCTGTTTTGCAGAAAGGCAGGTCAGAGCTCACATCCAGCCTCTCCACTGTTCATGCTGTCATTCAACTCAGGTTGAGCCCCCTCGGCATGCTCCTCCGATCGGTTCGATCAGGTTGATCTAATTGTGACATAACTTTCTTCCAATCCTTGTAACCCTTGATTCACTTGAACGCTGTTTAGCTCTTTCTTGAATGCGTTTGATGATTCAGACTCCACTGGTGTCTCTGGACCAGAATTCCAAAGACTGACCCTCTGAGAAGAAAGTCCTGCTTATCTCCGTCTTAAGTGGGAGACTTCTTATTTTGAGACCCCACCCCCCCTTTGTGGATTCCTTCTCAGCATCCAACTTGTCACGCCCCCTTAGGATCTTGTGTTTCACTAAGATTACCCCTTGTTTTTCTCAACATTGTAAGACATGCCCGCAGGTGTAGGCCATTCAGCCTGTTGAGTCTACTTTGCCATTTAATGAGATCATGGCTGGAAATGAGTACAACCTGATCAATCATTCCTCATAAAGACACACCCCATCATCCCAAAATAACCCAGTAAACCTTCTGTGAACTGTCTTCAACACAAGTGTATCCTTTTTAAATATTGTGACCAAGAGTGGTGCTCGTCCTTTGGGTGTGGCCCATGCAAATATAAAGGAATGTTTTATGAACCATCTACATTGGAATGTTAGCCTTTATTGCATTTGCCTTTGGAAGGACTTGCTCAACCTGCAGGTTGACTTGTGATTCATATGAGGACATGGAGATCCGTCTGACCTGCAGCATGTTGCAGACTCTGTCCAAACAAATATCGGGGTTTTTTTTATTCTTTCTGCCGAAGTGGACACCTTCCATATTCTTTCATGCTATATCTACCAAATTTTTGTCAACTCACTTTACCTATTGATATGTCTTTTCGGCCTATTAGTGTCCTCTTCAGCATGCTTTTCTTTTTTTATGTAGAATTAACAAATTTGGCTACAATGCATTCATTCCATTCCTCCAAGTCAAAAGTATCAATCATAAATAGTTGAGACCTCAGCACTGATCCCAATGGCACTACTTACTGTTTGATATCCAGAAAATAATCCATTTATCTCACGTCTACTCGTTCCTACTCTTTAGCCAATCCTCTATCCATGCTTCAATATCACAACAAAGACCTTGAGTTGGTATCTTGTGTAGTAACCTTTATTTGGATCTTGAGGGAAAGTTTTGAAAATCCAAATGTATTCGGTTCATTTGTTGGGAATGGTCTCGCCTCCATCCCAAGGAGGAATAATACTAAAATGATATGGTGGCTTATTCTGTACTCACTTCTGCAATCTCTCTCTGTTACAGGCTTGACTGACCCGAATGCCTCTGCCACACAGCAGGCTGTTTTACAGCAGCAGCTTAATGCTCTGGCCTATACCCCATTTGGAGATTCTCCATTGTTCAGAAATCCTATGGTTGATCCAAAGAAGAAAGAGGAGGTAAGCTGTTCCTCAGGTATGTGTCCATGGTCCAGGGCCTTGGCCCTCATCTGGAACAATTGACAACATTTCACAATGACACTGGGCAAGTCCCCAGCCTTTATATTTGTGCAGTCTGACAAGTGGACTGCATTGGTGTCTCAGCATTACGTGCCATTGATGTAGCCTCATAACGTTGCTTTTAAAAAAGAGGCTGCCAGGATACGTCTCAGTATTGTGTAGAACTGACTTGCCCTTTCAGCTACCCTGTACTTTTCTCGTTATCAAGGATGCTTGAATTTTTCAGAACTCTACAGTGAGTGAAATAGTCAGAAATCTGATGCTTCTTCAGCCAAGTTACCGAAGTTAGGATACAAAAATGATTCTATTTCTTGTTTAAAACATGATGCTTATTAGACTTTTCATGATTCATTTCTGTTTGTTGATAGTTCTCAATGGACCAACAGCATTCATCTTGCTAGTGGAACAGTGCAAAAATGCTTTGAATTTAGTAGGACTTCCACGGTTTTTAAAATAAGAAAATAACTATTTGTATTAACTCATGGAAATATGTCTCTGTCAGTATTGCCAATTATTGCCCATCCCTAATTCATCATGAGACTGTGATGAGCCATTAGAGTCCAGGTCAGTCACAGTTTCTTGTTTGTTTTAAAAAAAAAAAAAAATCGATTCAGTGGGGAGGCTCTTCAGGCTGTTGAAGGAGTGAAGATTAAGCCTCATTGCTGTGGCTAACTGGATTAGGAAGTGCTCATCCTTCTCAAAGGGACATTACTGAACCATTGCTGGGGTTGAAAGGGTTCAGAAAAGATTTACAAGGATGCTGCCAGGGTTTGAGCTGTAGGGAGAGGCTGAATAGCCTGGGGCTCTTTTTCCTTAGAGCGTTCGAGGCTGAAGTTTTGTAAAATTATGAGGGGCATGTATAGAGTCAATAGCCAAGGTATTTTGCTCAAGGTGGGGGAGTTCAACACTAGAGGTTTAAGGTGAAAGGGGAAAGATTTAAAATGGACCTGAGGGGCAACTGTCACACAGAGGATGGTGGGGTGAATGGAATGAGCTGCGAGGTGGTGTGCAGACTGGTACAGGTACAATATTTAAAAGGTATCTGGATGGGTATATGAATAGGAAGGGTTTAGATGGATATGGGCCAAATGCTAGCAAATGGGACTAGATTACTTTAGGATATCTGGCGTGGACAAGTTGGACCAAAGGGCCTGTTTCCATACTGTATAACTTTTGACTCTATTTGGGATTTTGATATGATCCATCAACTACACAGTCACCATCGCCAAGACCGGCTTTCTGTTCTTGATTTAGTTATTTATTTGAATTCAAATTCTTCATCACCCTCAGTGGGATCTAAACTTCTCATCTGTAGATCATTAGTTCAACGTTCAGATTGCTAGTCTCGCTCCGCTACTGTACGTGTTATTTTGTACACAATGTGGAAGAACAGCTTACACTATTTGGAACAGTCTGAGAGGAAGATATGGCCTAACGGTATTATCGCTGGATTCTTAACCCAGAAAGACGTCAGATTCTTGGGACCCGAGTTCAAATCCTGCCATTGTAGGTGGCCTCTTTATTTTCTTTCACTAAAACATCTGGAATTAGGAGTCTAATGACCATGAATCCATCGTTAATTGTTGGAAAAACCCATCTTTAAAAATTTCCTTTAGGGAAAGAAACTGCCATCCTTACCTGGTCCGGCCTACATGTGACTCCAAACCCACAGCAATGTGCTTGAATCTTAACTGCCCTCTGGGCGATTAGGGATTGGTAATAAATGCTGGCCTGGCCAGCTACTCCCACATCCCATGACTGAATAAAAACAAAATTGTTGCAGTATCTTCTGGTTTCCCCAGTCTGTCAGAGATGAGACAGGAGTCAGTGGTTTAATATTCTGACAGTGCAGCCTTCCTAGCACACTACCTGCATCCATAACTTTCTAACTGGGATGTGAGGTAACAACATAAAGATCAGCTGTTTGTGTAAGAGGTGACATTATTTGAAATGGTGTAGCAACTTAAAACTCTTTTTTTTCCTGTGCTTGGGGTGAAATGCAATAAGGGGATGTCATCTCCATATTTACATTGGAGCCATTCAGGTTTGATCATGAGGGAGATGTTTAAAAATCAGGGATGCTCAAGGAACCAGAGCCCCAGTAGTGTAGAGATCTCAGGGTTGTAAGGATGGAGGGGATTAGAGATCAAGAGTGGCATGAATTTTGTTGGATTTGAAAATGGAGATAAGAATTTTAAGTGTCTTTTTTATTTTTCTGCATTTTAATTGTGGACTGAAATGGGGAAAAAGAACTGTTTTAGAACTGGACGGTTTATGGGTGAGTTGGAGCCAAGGGGGCTGTTCACAAATGGACATCCAGGCAGCAATAAGTAGCTGAGATAACAAGCTATAAAGCTGGATGAACACAGCAAGCCAAGCAGCATCAGAGGAGCAGGAAAGCTGACATTTTGGGCCTAGACCCTTCTTCAGAAATGCAATAAGCAGCTGATTGGTCTGTGGACTAGTGACCCAGTTATTGATGATAAAGGCCTTCTGCTTGTCAACAACTGTGATTGGCTTGCAGGTAGCAGAAGAGCTTGGGGACTGAACAAGGTACAGAGAAACCTCAACACCACCAGCTCAGGCACTCTCTGCTACAAAATACACTTTAAGCCTGAAGAAAATCAGCTTAACCAATTATTGTTACAACAACTAAATGATTTTGAGGTACCGATCTGGCATGGGCGAGCTCAAAGGTAGAACAAGCTAGCAGGGTCAAATTGAAACCACCTGGTCCAGTGCTTTCAAATTCATTGCTTTCCAAATTGCAGCGATTGAAGCCCACCAATCCAGCAGCACAGAAGGCACTGACTACCCCCACCCACTACAAGCTGACTCCCCGCCCTGCCACCAGAGTACGGCCGAAAGCTCTGCAAGCCACTGGGTCCTCCAAGTCTCAGCTCTTCGATGGACTGGATGATGATGAACCTACATCTCTATCAAATGGCACCTTCCTGCCCAGGTAAACACTTCTTTAACCCTCTCGCTCTCGCTCTGGCTTTCACCTTGCCTGCCCCCTCCCTCTTCTGTCGTACTTTATCTGTCTACCCCTCTCGCTCGCTCTCAACTTTTCAAAGAATCCTGTCACTTAGTATTGCTTTTAAAAAGAAAAAGACATTTTGCTAGAATTTTTTTGACTTCCCTTGCCAGGGCATTTTGTAATGATTTATAGTTACACTGCATGAAAGGAAAGTTCTTTGGCAAGTGCATTACAGTGGAAAATGCATCCATTAATGCTGATTGACCATTATCTGCCAAGCTTTAAGTTTTAAACCAAGCAGGTTGACTCTGACTCTGGTCAGGATGTTGCTGAGAAATGAATCAGCAAATGGCAGTTGTGGCAGTATAAAAGTCTTACTTAATCACTGAAGTGATTAATGTGTTTTTTAAATAAGAGCCTTGTGCCAGGTTTCTTCAATAAGTTGAAAAATAAACTTGTTTACTAGAAACGTACTTGTGGCCAAATTGGTTGTCAGCTAAGCTGTAAACCAGGATTAAACAATATCTCTCCAAATCCAAATACATTAATACAAGATGAGACACAATGCAGCAGAGCAATTGAGTGAAAAAATTGGGAAAACCTGTTAATTTGAATTCCAAACTGATAAGGTAAAATAAGATGACTTTGTCAGTATTGTTAAAGGGATCATGTTGCTGTCAGTCACTGATTGATGGAAGACACTTGGTTCGGGTAGCAGGCCACTTAGACGCAGGACTTAATGAGTTCAGCAGTCAGTTTGAGGACATCGGAAGCATTGTTTTCTAGAACTTTCTCTGATTGTCAGGAAATACTTCTCAAATATTTCTTCATGTTTTCTAAAAGTGTATATTGTTACTTTGAGAAAACGCTGCTTTCTTGTAACAACTCTCCAGTCTGTGATAAAACAAACCAAAAGTCCAGAGGCTGTTGCTAGGCAGCCTTCATCACTAGGTCCTTCCCAAAATTCAGTCTATTTGAGAGGCAGTTAAGTTTATAAAGTAATCTTCATCTGTCTTTTGAACATTTTCTTCTAAAGCAGACAACAGACCTCTTCCAGAAAGTCTCATTGTAAATTGTTTGCAACCCTGGCCGCGTTCTAATTTTCAATTATCCTTTTCTCATAATCTGCAAGTATTTTTGTGTTCCCAACAGTATTTAAGGTATTTCACTTTACTGAAAGTTAAATACTTCCAAAAACCAGACAGGTTAACAGAGGTAGTGGATACAGCTTAATATGGGTAAGTTTGAGATTGGACAGTGGAATTTGGGAGGAGGAGAAAGCAACTTATATAGACTTAGCGAAAAAATGCTAATGGATATGCAAGAAACACAATTTATCTATACAGGCGTGGTTGAAGATTTTTAAAACTAGCAACAGTATCAATTTTATAAAAGAAGATTTGAGAATATTAGCAGTAATACATATTTTGAAAAGCCAATTAGACCAGTGTGCAGTTTTTGGACACCCTAGCATAGAAAATACATTTAAAATTGCAGAGTGCGAATGGCATAGATTTATGGTGATAATTTGAAGGGAATTTCCAGTTATAGATAGAGAGCATTGCAATATGGGGACAATCGCCTCTGGAGCAGTAAAGGCTAAACAAAGTTTAAATCTGCACAGGTTTGAAGGATCTTTCTGTGCAGTGGGTATTCAGGTTGATCTAACTTTTTTCAATTCATTCATGGGATATAGGCATCTCTGGCTGTGCCATCATTACTGGTCGTCCCTAATTGCCCAGAGGGTAGTTAAGATTCAAACACATAGCTGTAGTTCTGGAGTCACATGTGGGCCAGACTGGGTAGGGATGGCAGTTTCTCTCCCTGAGGAACATTACTTCCTGATAATTGACAATGGTTTCATGTTCATCATTCGATTCTTAATTCAGATTTTTATTGAATTCCGATTCCACCATCTGCCACAGAGGGATTCAGACCCAAGTTCCCAGAAAGTTACCTGGGTCTCTGGATTAACAGTGTGGCGACCTCCACCGCCAACAACCCCCGCATTTTCCAAGAACACTCGGTTCCCTCTATACTACGTTCCTTTTTCCAGTCTCTCCATTTAAATAATAGCCTGCCTTTTAATCCTTCCTGTCAAAAATGCGTGACCACACTTTCCTGTATTAAACTCCATCTGCCAATTTTTTTACCCAATCACTCAGCTTTATTAATATTCCCTTCCAGATTCTTTACATCCTCATTACAACCCTCCTACTTATTTTTTGTGTTCTTACAAAATGTGGAGATTTCTTCACATGATGTTTAGAGTATGGAATACATGAGGTAGCGGTCTGGAATATCAAGCAAATAATCAGTGAAAGATGGAGTTTTTTGCACAGAGTCCAGTGTAAAAGGGCCAGTTGGGATTGATGTGTGGCTATGGGGGACACAGGGCAGTGGGATTAGTTTTTGAGTAATTATGAGACTAGTTCTTCAGATTTAATTTTAGTTATATTGAAATTTGGGATTTGAACTGTTGTCTCTGGATTATTGATGATTTAACTATACTACCATACCTATTAACCATTTAATCCTATTTGACCAAACTTTCCTTTTGCAGGAAGAGCATCAAGAAGCTGGTACTGAAGAGCATGAATAACTCTACTTTGGGCTCGCCTGTACTCTGCAAGGAACCAAATGACCTGGCATCACCATCAGACTATCCAGAGAATGGAGAGAAGTGAGTACAGTAAGACCATAAGAGACAGGTGCAGACGTAGGCCATTCAGCCCATCCAGTCTGCTCTGCCAGTTGATGAGATCATGGAAGATCTGATAATCCTGATCTCCATTCAATTCCCCTACTGATTAAAAATCTGTCTCTGTCAGTCTTGAACATGCTTAATGCTTGACTGTCCTCTGCAGTAAAGAATTCCACAGATACACACCCCTCTGAGACAAAGGCTTTTTGTTCTGAGATGATGTCCTCTGCCCCTAGAGTCTCCCACAAGGGGAAACAATCTTTCTGCATCTACTCTATCAAGCCCCTAAATATCTTGTATGTTTTTATAAGGTTGCCTCTCATTCTTCTAAATTTTGAGTACAGACTCGACTTACTCCATCTCTTTCTGTCTGAGGATTGAGACTGTTTGGAATTCCACTCCTCAAAAGGTAATGAATGCAGAATTTTAAAGTATTTTTAAAGAAGAGGTACATATTCTTGATATGAAAGATTATCAGCAATATGCAAGAATGTGGAGTTGAGGTAAAAATCTGATCTGCCGTGATAGTATAGAATGGCAGAGCAGCCTCAAAGGGCTGTGTGGCCTACTTGTGCTCGTAACCTCAACTCATAAGACAATCCTTTCGTGCCTGATATCAGTCTAGTGAGCCTTCTCAGGACTGCTTCCAATAGAAGTGCATCTTCCCTTGGATAAGGGGACACAAACTGATCACAGTATTCTAGGTGTGGTCTCACTAGTGTCTTATCATTTTAGCAACATTTACCTAATTTTATACTCTCTTCCTTTCGAAATCAAGGCCAACATTCCATTTGCCTTCTCTATTACCTGCTGAACTTGGATACTAGCCTTTAATGATTTGTACATGAGGACCTCAAAACTGTCTGTAGCATAGCTTTCTGCGGTCTTTCTCCCTTTCAAAAAAAAAAGCTCTTGTATTCTTTCTGCCAGAGTACATAATCTCGCATTTTTCCCACTTTATATTTCATCTGCCAAGTCTTTGCCCAGTCGCTTAACCTGTCTATATCCCTTTGAAGACACCTCGTGTCTTCCACGTCACTTGCCTTCCTGCCTGTTTTTATTTCATCTGCAGACTTGGCCACAGTACATTTTCTTCCCACGTCCATGATATTAATTTATATTGTAAATAATTGTGACCCTAACACTGATCCCACTGGTACTCAACTACTAAAAGATTGCTATTTTGAAAATTCTCCCCATATCTAACTTTGTCTTCTGTTAGTAATCAGTCCTGTAATCAAACTAATACAAAATCCTTGCACTCCTTCCGATACAACATTGTGGGTCTAGCTATAGTAAATGGACTGCAGTGGTTCAAGAAAGCAACTCAATACCACCTTCTCAGTGGCACTTGTGGATGGGAACACATTCTTACCCAACCAGCAACACCCACATCCTATAAGTAGCAAAAAATGTACTCTGGATTTCTTCACGTGGCAATCTCGGTCAGTTTGATTTTCTTAATCTATATGAAGGTTAAAGTCACCCAAACTACCAAGCGTGGTCCTGCAAAATAGCCTTCCATTTATATTCAACTAATGAGAAGAGTGGGAGCAATTATAGAATAGTGGACTATACTTTTCCAGATGTTTGGAAATACTTGTATAATCAATGCCACGTTGCTGCTCTTTCCCCATAATCCTGCAAACTTTTCCTTTCTCAAGCATTTATTTAACTCCCCTTCGCGGTTGCTATTGTGAATTCTTTTCCTTCGCCAACCTCTCACCATATCTCCAATCATCTCACCTTCTGACACCTAGCTGTACTTTTCGTGGAGAGCACAATTCCTGATGTCAGCTTCCCCATGGAATTATACATCTGCTGGGTAATTGGAATAGAGATGTCCAGTAAGTCAAGACTGTTCTTAGTGTTGATTCCTCAGTCTGAATCTCAAATTTCATTCAGAAAAACCTCTGGAGCCATTCCTGATATCAAGACCCCTTTGTGTGCTGTCTACAATCTCCATCTTTGTCATAAATGAATGCTGCAATTAATTAGTGTCTTGGTTCCTCCTCACAGTGAGCAAGAATGCAGGTTGGAGAGAGAGGTTGATGACCAGCAGGAAGTGAATAAATGCTACACGAACACCATCGTCAAACCAATCCCACAGACACCTGAGGGAGTAAACAGCAATAGACACCAGAACTCTGCCATGGATGATACCATCACTGAGATGAACTTAAGGAACAAGCTGCGGAATGGCACATTGGAAGGGACCAGTGAAGATCCATGCTACATTGATGGGTCCCTGAATGAGGAGAGGGAGTCTGAGATCAATGATAGTTTGCCGCCTCATCCAGCAGGTGAGCCCCACTGTAGGTTAAGGAGTTATCTTTTGTAGTTGCCTAGCTAGTATTTGCAATTAGAACTAGGGATTTGCTTGTGACATTTGCTTTTAAACATATAAGATTCTTAAGGGGAATGGCAGGGTACATGTTGATGAGACTCTACTAATGGGAGAGTCTAGGATGGGGTGGCACAGTGGATTAGCAGTGCTGCCTCACCACCAGGAGCCCAGGTTCGATTCCGCCTTCGGGTAACTGTGTGGAGTTTGTGCGTTCTCTGCGTGGGTTTTCTCTGGGTGCTCTGGTTTCCTCCCACAGTCCTGGGATTGACTATGCTAAGTTGCCCATGGCGCTTGGGGATGTGCATGCTAGGTAGAGTAGCCATGGGAAATGCACGGTTACAAGGATAAGTTAGGGAGATGGGTCCAGTGTGGGTGCAGTAGGGCTAAATGGCCTGTTTCCACACTAGGGATTCTGTGATCTTTTAGTAAGGATTGCCCTGTTAAGATAGAGATGAAGAATTTGTGAAGGGGCTCGAGCTGCTCTGTTATTATGAACTTCTAAGGGTAGTGAATCTTGTATAGAAAAATCATAGAATCCATACAGAGTGCAAAGAGGCAGTTCGGCCCATCAAGTCTGCACCAAACCTCATAAGAGCATCCCACCGAGAGCCCCACATCCTCAATCCTATCCCCGTAACACCACACTTCCCATGGCTAACCCACCTAGCTTGCATATTTCTTTCTGTATTTACATGGGTTTCTGCGGGGTGCTTCGGTTTCCCC
>JAHRHZ010000135.1:2604778-2628959 GCA_024137785.1 Ginglymostoma cirratum
GAAGGGTCTAGGCCCGAAACATCAAGCTTTCCTGCTCCTATGACGCTGCTTGGCCTGCTGTGTTCATCCAGCTCCACACCTTGTTATCTGACATCCTTACCTGTCTGGTCACCATATGACTCTGGACCCTCAGCAAAGTGGTTGACTCTTAACTGTCCTCTGGACAGTTAGGGATGGCCAATAAAACCAGCAATGCCCTTTACTTGTAAATGAATATTTTAAAAAGTTAACTATCAAAGCAGCTCTTTTGAGTGTGATAAAGATCAATGGTCCTTCTTGTGCTTCCCAACTTCTCTGTATCTTGTTGATGCAGGGATCACACTATCCTCCTCCAGCATCACTCCACTATTGTCCAGCTGAATGGGGATTACATTCACCTATTCCATTCTTATCTGTCTAATTGTAGCCAAACAATTGCTTTCAATACTTTCCTGTTCCTGTTCTTGCACCATTATTCCTGCTGTTCTACAGAATCAATCCCTCCTAATTCTGATCACCTCCTTGGGGACATCATCTAAAGATGACGTGTTAGTTTTCACATTTGCTGATGACATCCAGCTGTACCTCCCCACCATTTCTCTTGGCTCCTCCACTGTCGTTAAACTTTCTGACTGCTTATCTTGCATCTGTACTGGATGAACAGAAATAATTTTCAATTAAATATTGGGAAGATTAAACCCTTTGTTTTTGATCCCCACTCCAAGCTGTGTTCCTGAGCTAATTTTCTTTTCCTTCCTAGCAACAGTCTGAGATTATACCAGACTGTTTGTTTGCAACCTGAGGCTCATATTTAATCCTGAGATAAGTTTCCAGTAAACTATCCACACCATCCAGACTGCCTGTTTCCATCTCCATGGCACTGCCTGATTTCACCCTGACGCAGCTCATCTGAACATCTCTCAAGCCTTCGTTGCCTCTCTGCTTGATCAGTCCAATGTGCCACTGGCTCTGTCATGCTACTCTTCATAAACTTGAGGTCTTCCAAAACCCTGCTGTCCATTTCCTAAATTGTACTATTCCGTAACAGCACTCTTCTCAAGCTGTGTCATCTCCTGGCCCAACAATATCATCATCTCAATTTCAGCAAATTAAAGACAATTGTGGATGCTGGAAATTTGGAACAAAAACCGAATGCTGCAGAAACCCAGCAGGTCGAGCAGCATCTGTAGAGAGACAAAGTTGACATTTTAACACTGCTTCAGTTCAATTTTCAACCTTTTATTTTCAAATTTCTCCATAACCCAACACTTGCTATGTCTGTAACCTCTTCCAGTTGTACATCTTTCCGTGATATCTGTGCTATTGTAATTCTGGTCTTTTGTAAATCCAGTCATAGTTGCTCCACAATTGGCAACGAATCTTCAGCTTCTTTCCCCTATCCCCACCCCCACCCCGCTCACCTTCCTGCTATCTGTCTGTCTTTCAGACACTCCTTAAATCTGAACATTTTAACCTAGTATTTAGTCATCTGACCTCATCTTCTAATGTGGCTTAGTGTCAGTTTTAAACCCCCAGGACGCTTTATCATGTTAAAGGCACTGTATAAGTAGAAACAGCATTCAACCTGTCCCCAGTTACTGACTTGCCAAGCAGTTTGCTTAACCTCTTTGCTAAACTTTGACTTTCTTTTCCCTGTTCCTTAATCCTTTCTACTTAATCCTATTCCCTTCTTCCTGATCTGATGCTGTTGAATGATCTCTGCTCCCTTTTGTCTTTTAGTCCTCAATGGGATTTCTACAGCAAGATGCCCAGAGAGGCATGTGATGCTTGAACTGTGACCTAATTTTAAGATTTCCTTGCTTTTTTTATATTCACTGCCCTTGTGTATATATTTTAATCACTGTTTTGTGTTCTTTTGTTGTCTGCAATGTTCACTTAATCCAACTGCTCCACCTGAACCTGTGATTTCTTTCCTTGTTTGACTGCCTCACCAGATTCAGTGACACAGAACAGAAAGAGGCTATTTGGCCCATTGTACTTGTGCTGGGTCTTTTGTAAGAGCTTACCCAATACCCCTATTCAAGTGCCTGTTCCAAACAGCCTGAAAAATACCTGTTAAGTATTTACCCATGTCCCTTTTGAAATTTTCCATTGAATTTGCTTCCACTGACCTTTTTCAGCCAGCATGTCCCAGATCCTAAAACTGTTTTGTGACAGTGTTTTCCTTACCTGTTTTATCATACATCTAAAATTGTCATCTGGTTACTACCCATCACACCAGTGGAAATAATAGCAAGGGAGAAATCCTTCATAATTTGGCATACCTATTAAAGCTCCCCTAACCACCTCTCCTATAAGGAGAACAATCCCAGTTCTTCCACTTTCTCCATAGGAACTGATGTCCCATATTCTCAGTATTATTTTAGTAAATTTTCTCTACAAATGATGCCTTTTGTTGGGGTACAGTTGCATGGGTTCCATTCGCCAAAAGCCATGCTTTGTGTTTGAACTATTCATCTTGCAATACTACAATTTAAATTTACTTCATTGGCCGTAAAGGGGCTTCATGCAAAACACTGTAATAACTATAAATGCTCTCTCTTCTCCCACCCTCTCCTCCACTGCCTCCCTCTTTGCAAAGACGAGCTGAGGTAACGTTGGATGGAGTCTGGCCGACTGACAAGACCACTCGCTGCCTGATCAAGTCGCCTGAACGCCTGATGGAGATGGGTTTTGAGGAGAGACTGGAGAGTTCATCGCGCAAGCAGGGCGCTCGCTTCCTGGAGTATAGGTCCGAGACTGGTTCCTGGGTCTTTGAGGCAAGTGTTGACCTTGTTGCATTTTGTCCTTGGTTCGTTCTTCTCTCTACCACGGAGTGAGCCTCAGTGAGTCTAATGTCAGCTTGTTCACAGCGCAAACTGAATCAGGATCAGGTTTGAGTCTCACTAAGGTTACAAACTGAGAATATTTTAGTTTTCAGCTGTCTGCAGGGGTTTCAATTAAAAGTTCCTCGCTCCTTGCCCTTGTGCCAGCTTTCCTTTGCAATTGCTCTTGATCCCTTTCTCCCACCTCACTGGCTTTTGTAGAGTAGGTTGGTCTATGGTACAAACCTGGCGGAGAGACCTAAATAGCTGGAAAGGTAAAATGCACCAATGGCACACTGAAGCCCCAGATATTCTCTATAACAGCTTTCGTTGCTCCAGAAACTGTTTGTATAACTTTAATATTAGACACAGCCCATGGCATTGCTGTTTAATCTGGAATTTCATGTGGTCTGGATTACTGACGCTTCACTGACATAGCCCACTTTGCATTGCCTCCCCCCAAAAATGCACAAATTGTTTGAGGCAGCATAGGGTATGGTGGAATGGGGTGCTCTCTACCCAGCATCCGCAGTGTCAGAGAAAGTGTTCCCTCTCTGCGATTGTATGTTTGCACAACTGCCCCTCAAGTAAAGGGTGTTCCGTGCTGCCACGCTGAGTACACTGCACTGTTTCCTACACTGGGACAGTGACTGCACTTATGAAATTGTGATTGGCAGTCAGAGATGCCATGGCTTTGAAGTGTGCTATAGAGATGCAATTCAGTCTTGCTATGGCCGTAAACTGGAATCTCCCAATGACTGCTGTTACATAATGGTAGAGGCAGCCTTCAGGCTACATCACTTGGAGCTAACCGTTTGATTGCTGCATTTTCCCATTGCAGGTAACACATTTCTCCAAGTATGGGCTCCAGGATTCAGATGAGGAGGATGGTGAGCTGCCTTCAAAAGCTGAAACAAAGAAGATGAAAACAGCGGCTCTTCCTGATCAGCAGGCAGCACAGGTCTGCAAACCGGTCACCACTCTGCAACTGGAGGTAAATCCCCATCTAAGTGCACCTCCTTCCCAGCACCAGCTTTCTCTCCACAATGGCATTGTTGGTCTGCTATGTTGTCCCATTCAACTAGCCCATACCTGATCATCTTCTCAACTACGTCGACCTTTCTTTGCTCCTTGTCTATGGATACCCCAACCAAGCAGACTTCCAGCAATCTCATTTTAAAAGTTCTAATTGACACCCTCTTGCCACCATTGAAGAGAAGCCACATTCATGATTTTAAGGAAGTCGGGTGGAGAATGAGACATTAGATTCCGGTGTTGTTTTAAACACCACCTGTGTTAGATTCTCAATTTGAGGAATGCAAGTTCAACAATACAGTGTGGATTATGACAGTCCAGTCAATAAAAAGCTGTGTTTCAGGTTTCAGGCTTCAGCCATCAGCCATTGCTTGGTGGTTAGTGCACTGGCCTTTCAAGTCATAAAGTTGTGGGTTTAAGTCCCACCGCAGAGACCTGAGCCTGCAGGGCTGACTTTTCGGCACAATGCACTGCTTGAGTGAGATAGATTAAGGCTTTTTAATTTTCCCATTGGCCTGTATGGGTCAGAGGGTACTATCCAAAGTGGGGTATGGGAACACCTCTCGAATGTGTGGGGCCTATGTTTATCAAATAACCAATATTATTGACAAAGCAGTTAATGGTTTTTGCATTTCTCAATATGGGGATCTTTCATTGTTTGTGACATTTGCGAGCATTTTGGTATGTAAGCACTTTGAAAGGTTGTGAAGGGAACTCGTGCAAATGTGGAGTGACCCATCAAGTTACACGAAATCTTTTTTTTTAAGAAACACATGATTAAACCTCTAATTGTTAGCTTCCTCAATCTTTGGACATTGAATAGCACACATCTTTGCTGTGCTTAATAATCCACTCATTTGAGTCTGCACTGTGAACCAGTACTGTTCTCAGTGATCTAACAGAGCTGAATTTTCCAATAGAGCCCATTGATGCAGCAGGTGGGGCGTGTGAACGAGCTTGATAGTGACATGGCTGACATCACCCAAGAGCCCATGCCGGACAGTTTCCTGGATGAGGACATCAGTGAGGACCAGGACCCTGTGTCGGCCTCCAGTAACATCGCATCCAGTTTGGGCATCAACCCGCACTCTCTTCAGGTAATGAGCTCTTTGTGAATGGCACATAGTGCTGGAGCCTGGCATTCTTCGCTGTGGTAACTGTGGGGGATTCTGGTGCAGCTGAACAGGCAGAAGCAGACAACAGCTGAACTCATTGACCAGGTATCAAGGTAGCATGGGCTGGTACCCCACCAGAGTCTGTTTCCTGCTCTGTTACTAATTTGCCTACCAGGACAGGGTTGCGGGATGACACTTAATGACCTTCCTACGTCCTTACAGCAGGTCAGAAGAAGTTTGTTCCTCCTTCGATTCTAGTAATATTGCTTGGAGAAAAGGCAGGGGAATGCATGCTGAATGGTAGGACCCTGGGAAGCACTCAAAATCAGGGGGACCTTGTGTGTACGGACACTGATCCCCTAAGGTATCAGGACAGGTAGATAAAGTGGAAAGTGTATGGGATACTTTGCTCTTAAACTTCATGCATCAACTAATAAAGCCGAGAGGTGATGCTGGCACTGTATAAAATGTTGGTTAGGCCACAGTTTGAGCATTGTGTGCAGTTCTGGAAACCACATTATAGGAAGGATGTGATGGCAGTGGAGAAGATACAGAGGAGACTAAAAGGGGTCATGACTGGGCCGTATAAAATTGAGCATGTAGATGGGAAGAAACTTTCCCTTTGTAAGTATCAGTGACAGGGAGGCATAGATTTAAGGTAACGGGCAAGAAGTTTAGAGGGCATGTGAGATGGTGGTGGAAATCTGGAACTCACTGCCTGTAAGAGTGGGAAAGGCAGAAACCCTCACAGCATTTAGATGTGCGTTTGCAATGCTAAGGTGTAAAAGGGTTATGGACCTCGTGCTGGGAGATGGGATTCAAATAGCAAGGTGCTTGTTTTTTGACTGGTGTAGACTTGATGGGCTGAAGGGCCTTTTTCAGTACTGTTGACCTCTGACTCTGATTCTTAAATCCCATGTCGTGGCTGAATCAGGATCTGACTTCAGCATTTCTGACACATGATAGCTCGATGGTGGTCACCCAATTGTCCCATTGCCCAAAAAAACCCAATCTTTTCCTTCCTCCCCAGCCCATGCTGCCCTCTCCACCACCAGCACACGCCCACACCATTCACCTCATTGCCACTTTTAATGATCCCAAATTTTTATTTAATTTTTCAATAAAAATGTCAAATTTGCAAACAGCCCTGGTGGCCTTTGGAGATCTGTTCCTTGGATTACAAGTCCACTGTGCCACCATACTAATTGGAACTTTTGAAGGTATTCAGCCGGTGCTCAGAATCAACAATCCAAGCTGGATTTTTTTTTTTCCCCTTCTCTGCCTGTCCAGGTAATGAAGGCCTCGCTGTTTAGTGAAGATGAGGAAGTAGATAGAATTCAAAATCAGTACTTTGAACATTTGACAAATGAAGAACATTGCCTGCGAACATTACCACGACAGATCTTACTAAGGCATGGTGAATGGTCAAAAAGCTCAGGTAAGTGATGCTCTTGTGATGAGTTTGTACAACTAACAATCTAAGCAGAACTAATGACAGAGACTTTCTTTGCTCTTGTTCAAGGTGCCTGGTATTATGGTATGGTTCACCAGAAAAGTTCTTTCAACGATGGGGGCCTTGTAGTGGGTGCTTTAACTGAACCCATACTGTAACCATGGATCTATAAAATGAAACAGTAAAGAAGTTAAGACTTCATGGCAAACTAGCACATTTCATGTTGTTATTAAATTTCATGACTAAACAAAAATTAAGTTGTATCATTGGGGTTGTTAGGACCACACTGTAACCATTGCCCTGATGTGTGTATCATCGTCCAGAAGGTGACTGAGACGGAATATTTCTCGTTGACTTTGTTCCAGGTGGAGGCATGTTTAATTGCTCCTTTGTCAAAAAGGTCCTGCCTTTCAGTGCCCATCAGGAGTTGAGGCAGTACCACGCTCCGACCACTGTGGAGATTCTTCGCTCACTGCCCCTTCATCCCTGGCCAGTGGCAGGCCAGCTGCCCTCTGTGTTCACTGTGCCCACCCAGCTGCCAGAGTTGCAGCTGAAGACTGTGGGAATTAGGCGACACCAGAGACTGGTGCCAATGGAGCAGTCGGTTACCAACGGCAAAGGGAAGCTTCTGATGGATATGGCCCTTTTTGCTGGTCGTTCGTTCCGAGTGGGCTGGGCACCCAACTGCACACTCTGCCACAGTGGGGAGCTGCTGAGTCATGTGACAGAATGTGATACTGACCCATGCGATGTGGAGTGTAATTTCTTTCCAAAACCAGCAAAGATCAAACAGTGAGTACTGTACATTACTGAGATTGGGCTGTGAACCTGGGTGTGTGAAGTGTCATACAATAGAATCATAGAATCGTTACAGTGTGGAAGCAGGCCATTTGGCCCATCGATGCTCTGAAGAGCATCCCATCCTCCCTTCCCTATCGCTGTAACCCCACATTTCCCATGGCTATCCCACCTAGCCTGCACACCCCTGAACACCACTAGGCAATTTAGTATGGCCAATCCACCTAACCAGCACATCTTTTTAGACTGTGGGAGAAGACCGGAGCACCCAGAGGAAACCCATGCCGACACTGGGAGAATGTGCAAACTCCACACAGACAGTCGCCCGAGGCGGGAATAGAACTCTGGTCCCTGGCGCTGTGAGGCAGCAGTGCTAACCCCTGGGACACTGTGCCACCCCAAAACAATTTCAATATTCACTTGAACTGTGGTAGCCAGCTGTACAATCAGTAATGACATGCTTGTCTTCTCTTGGGTAAAAAACCCTCTACAGCTTTGCATTCGTTCAATTCCGTCTGTTTTGCTTGTCTGCCCAATAAATACTTTTGTTTTGTCAAATGCAGCTGTGCCTTCAGTTTCTTAGGCTTTAAACTCTGGAATTTTCTCCCTTTTTAATGTTATCCTTCTCCTCCAAGATTGTCCATTTGAAACCCATCACTTGAGCTGATAGCTGATTAGTGTCAGTTTGTATGACTGCATTCAAGATGCTACAGAAATGCCGGCTGTTGTGCTGCCTGGTCAGACTTATCAAGGTCTACAGCAAAGGTGGAAGCAGAGAAGGAAAGGCAAAACTTGGCGTGGTCTCTTGTAAAGGAGGTACAAATCAAGTAAGGGTCAAGATGAAACCGAGGCCCGAAACGTCAAGTTTTCCTGCTCCTCTGATGCTGCTTGGCCTGCTGTGTTCATCCAGCCCCACGTCTTGTTATCTCGGATTCTCCAGCATCTGCAGTACCTTTTATCTCCACTACTACAGTGTTGTACAGGTTTAGCCTCTACCACCCTTCATACCTGGTGTCAACCCAGTGAACCTTCTCTGGACTGCCCCAATGCCTTCCCTTTTCCTTTGATAAGGAACCTAAAACTGTTCACAGCATTCCAACTGTAGTTTATGCCTTGCTTAGCTTTAGCAAGGTTCAATCTTCCTTTACCCATGCTTGGGAGCAACTCCAGATTACCCAGTCTGTCCAAATAATGAAGCCCTTCATTCCCTGTATCACTGTGGCCATTTTCCTCCTCTGTACCCTGTACAAGTAATTTTTGTTGATGGTCATTTATGTTGAGCAAGAACTGTATATGGTGATATTAGCTGCTTTACCACAGACTCAAGAGTTGGGAAGCATGTAATGCCTCTCCACATGAGCCACGGATTGAGAAGGTAGTGTATGGGCTGCCTTATAGCTGCCAAGGACAGTTTGAACTTAGTTCTCAGAGTTCCTGTCTGTTGCCTACCAGATATTGTGCCTTCGCCAGTGCAAGAGTCTGGCCCTGCCCAATGTTAGCTATGGCTCCTTTAATCTTGTCACAAACTGAATCAGAGGCTGCAGGGCCTCATCACAAACACCTGCGCAGTATCCAGGCCAACATTCCCACAGCACAGCAAGGAAACGCTGGCAAGAGGCCTAATAGCGACCATTTCTTCCCTTCCTGGATTGTTTCTCGTGCATTAGCTGCCTGTCTGTCTCGCTCGCTCACTTTCTTTGTGTTCTCAGTAAGTGATAAAACACTCATTCTCCCTCTCCCAACTACCAAGAACATCTTTCTGTTTCTCTGTAGTGCTTTTTTTGTCTAAAAATGTAAACTAGCTGCAAAGGAACAGAGTTAAACTCCAGTTATCTTAAGTTATGAGATTTCATTGAATCTGGTCATTCATCAGTTGACTTCAACAAAGTTTGAAGATTAAAACTCTGGAAAGTTTTTGATTTTAAATCAATTAGTATGGAGAAGTTGCATCTCTACCCAGTTTGGCCAGCAAGTGACTCCTCTCCCATAACGTGCCTGACACTTGATGATGAATTCAGAGATTACAAATCACTGTGTGGCAGCATCATCCAAAACCTAAGAACAGAATGAGTGGCGTTGAGGGGGAAGCCTTTTCATGATCTCTTTACACTCCCTCCTATGTGCCTGCAATTGGCTGCACACAAACCGAAATGCCATAGGGCAGTTAATCATATCTTCCTTTGAGTAGGCACTGTCTTCTGAATGGGAGGACAGTGTCTGATCACTTAATATCCACACTACATATTGCATAGAATTTACAACACAAACAGACTTCTCACACCTGGCAGTCCTCTCCTACTTTGTTCATAGGACATAGAACAGTACAGGCCCTTCAGCCCACGATGTTGTGCTGACCTATCATCCGACTCGAAGATCAAACTACCCTGCATACCCTTCATTTTATTGTCATCCATGTGCCTATCCAAGAGTCGCTTAAATGTCCCTAATGTATCTGACTCCACTACCAGCAGCACATTCCATGCACCCACCATTCTGTGTAAAGAACCTACCTCTGACATCTCCCCTATACCTTCCTCCAGTCACCTTAAAATTATGCCCCCTCGTAATAGTCATTTCCGCCCTGGGGAAATGTGCCTGGATGTCTATGCCTCTCATCCTTCACTCCAATGAATAAAGCCCTAGCTCCCTCAACCTTTCCTCATAAGATCTGCCCTCCAGTCCAGGCAGCATCCTGGTAAATCTCCTCTGCACCCTCTCTAAAGCTCCCACATCTTTCCTATAATGAGGCAACCAGAACTGAACACATTATTCCAAGTGTAGTCTAATCAGAGTTTTATAGAGCTGCAGCATAACCTCACAACCCTTAAACTCAATCCCCCTGCCAATGAAAGCCAACATACCATATGCCTTTTTAACAACCCTATTAACTTGGGTAGCAACTTTGAGGGATCTGTGTACGTGGACCCCAAGATCCCTCTTCCTCCACACTGCCAAGAATCCCGCCATTAACCCTGTATTCTGCATTCAAATTTGACCTTCCAAAATGAATCACTTCACACTTTTCTGGGTTGAATTCCATCTGCCACTTCTTTGCCCAGCTCTGCATCCTGTCAATGCCCCATTGCAACCTACAACAGCCCTCCATGCTGTCCACAACTCCTCCAACCTTCATGTCATCGGCAAATTTGTTAACCCACCCTTCCACTTCCTCATCCAAGTCATTTATAAAGATCGCAAAGAGCAGAGGTCCCAGAACAGATCCCTGCGGAACACCACTGGTCACAGAGCCCCAGGCTGAATACTTTCCATCTACTACCACCCTCTGTCTTCTATTGGACAGCCAATTCTGTATCCAGACAGCCAAATTTCCCTGAATCCCATACCTCCTTACTTTCTGAATGAGCCTACCATGGGGAACCTTATGAAATGCCTTGCTGAAATCCATATACATCACATCCAATGCTCGACCTTCATCAATGTGTTTTGTCACATCCTCAAAGAATTCAGTAAGCCTTGTGAGGCATGACCTGCCCCTCCCAAAGCCATGCTGACTATTCCTAATCAAACTGTGCTTTTCCAAATAATCATAAATACTATCTCTCAGAATCCTCTCCAATAATTTACCCACCACAGAAGTAAGACTGACTGTTCAGTAATTCCTAGGATTGTCCTCATTCCCTTGAAAAAGGGAGTGACATTTGCCACCCTCCAATTATCTGGTACTGCTCCAGTGGACAGCGAGGACAGAAAGATAATTGCCAAAGCGGCAGCAATCTCTTCCCTTGCTTCCTGTAGTTTAAGATACAATAATCACTTTGGAAAGTAACTTGCATCAACTTGGAGAAGCTGCCGTCAGTATGTGGCTTGAAACTCGTGCTCTCCAACATGGCAGTGTTGCAGTAAACGTTGCATTATATTGAGGAAACGCAGGGGCTGAGGTTTGAATAGTCACTCTGCTTTGATTCTATAGTGTTTCAGAGCTTCCTTTCAAGGTGCATGTGGAGAAGGTGATGTTGAAGGACGAGGGGTCGAGACAGGATTTGTCTCTGTATACGGAGCAGCTGGAGATCGCTCTGCGCCACAGCCACGTGGGCTCGGAGGATGACTGTCCGTTTGCTGAACCTGAGCAGGGGGTGGAAGCGCTGCACGAGTATGCAGCTTGCATCCAAGAAGTTGAAGACAAGATTGAAGAGACAGAAGGTAATTGAAGGGTGAAACCACCATGGAATGTCCCCTCCATTTTTAAGCTTCCGAATTCACTTTTAAATTTGTCCAGGGCCTCCCCCTTTCTGTTTTTTTCCCACTACTCTCTGAGGTCTCTGCACTCCTGATATCAGTCTCCTGCGCATCCTAATTTTAATTATTCATTCTAGAGGTCTTCACTATAGAGGATGTAACCAACGTCTCCAAAATAGCTGAGAATCAGGAGATAGAGGGGAAGGGGGTACCTGGGGACTAAGCTGAGTTTAACCCAGTGTGGAGCTGGGGGAGCTCAGCAGGCCGGGCAGCATCAGAGGAGCAGGAGTGTTGACTTTTCCTTGTTAAAGGGTCCCGACCCGAGAAGTTGACTTTCCTGCTCCTCTGATTCTGCCCGACCTCCTGTGTTCCTTCAGCTCCACACTGTGTTGACTCTGACTCCAGCATTGGCAGTTCTTACTACTGCCAAGCTGAGCTTGACGTTTTTAGTTTTGAATTCACTGAGGAAGTTTTGATAGAAGAACCTCCCTCACTGATGTTTAATTCTCTGGGTGGGTGGTCTGCAAATCCATGTGAATGTATTAACTGAAAAGAGACACCCTGTGAATATGTTGCAGGTATTGTGAGAAGCTGGTCGTTAGCATGGACGCTGTGTGAGGCTATCTGGGGTAACTTAAAGGAGCTGGAAGCTGCCTTTTCTGAGCCAAGTCCATACATCCAGCAGCTGGAGCGCAGGAAAGCATTCTCCCATTGGCTGTCCCGGACTGCGGAGGAGAGAATTGAGGAGGAGGTGGCTGTGTCTCGTCACAAGAGTCACATCGATGCTGTCTTCAGCTATCTCACTGGGAAGAGAATCAGCGAGGCATGCAAACTTGCACAGCAGTCGGGTAATAGTGCCTCAAGTATTGACTGGTGGTTTCAGTTGTTGCTGGCCTTGGTTGGTGTGGTGAGCTGAGGTTGACGTGCTCTGGGATTTTAAAACTACCAACCCCCTCGGAGCTGATTTCCAGCTTCAAGGAGGAGTTCAAAGTTGGACCAGGAGGAGAGACTATTTAGTCCCACAAGCCTGTTCCACCTTTTACGGCTGTCTGCAGTCTGACTCCATGTACCCACCAGCGCCCCCCCATCTTCCTTCCGAGTTTTGGTTACGTTTACAGAAGTGATAGTCTAATATCAGTCATATGGAAGGTACTGGAATCTTTAGAAAGGAAATGATAAATGTATGTAGAAAATAATAGTGGGATTGCAGGAGTAGGCCATTCAGACTCTTGAGCTTGTTCCACCATTCAATAAGATGATGGCTTATCCATGGCCTAACTCCACACCTGCCCTTGGCTCAAATCCCTTAACTTTGCGTAACATAGAACATACATAGAATATGGAACAGTACAGCACAGTACAGGCCCTTTGGCCCACAATGTTGTGCCGAACTATTATCCTACTAAAATCAATCTACCCTGCATAGCCGACATTTTACTATCCTCCATGTGTCTATCCAAGAGTCGCTGCTGGCAGCGCATTCCACACGCCCACCACTCTCTGTGTAAAGAACCTACCTCTGACACCTCCCCTTTACCTTCCTCCAGTCACTTTAAAATTATGCCCCCTCGTAAAAGTCATTTCTGCCCTGGGAAAAAGTCTCTGATGATCCACTCACCTCCTGACTTCCCAAAGCCTGTCCCACCATCTACAAGGCACAAGTCAGGAATGTGATGGAATACTCCCCACTTGTCTGGATGGGTGCGGTCCCAACAACATTCAAGAAACTTGACACCATCCAGGACAAAGCAGCCCGCTTGATTGGTACCGCATCCATAAATATCCACATCTTCCACCACTGATACTCAGTAGCAGCAGTGTGCACCACTTACAAGATGCACTGCAGAAATTCACCAAAGATCCTCCGATAGCACCCTTTCAAACCAACAACCACTTCCATCTAGAAGGATAAGGGCAGCAGATACATGGGAACGCCAGCCCCTGTAAGTTCCTCTCCAAGGTACTCACCATCCTGACTTAGAAATATATCACTGTTCCTTCAGTGTCATTGGGTCAAAATCCTGGAATTCCCTCCCTAAGGACATTGCGGGTCTATCTACAGCACATGGACTGCAGCAGTTGAAGAAATCAACTCACCACCACCTTCTGCAGGGCACGTAGGGATGAACAATAAGTGATGTTCTCTGGGAGCTGACCTGAAGTTTGTGTATTGCAGGGGATCACAGGCTAGCCCTGTTGCTGGCTCAGGCTGCTGGAGGTCAGCAGGTCAGAGAGCTGCTAAACCTGCAACTTGCTGACTGGAGCCAGATGAAGGCTGACCCCTTCATCCAGGAGGAGAGGCTGAAGATATTTGCACTTCTGGCTGGGAAAGCAGTAAGTGTTCACTCAGTCAAGAATACTAGGGTCCATGGGAGCTTTTGGTTCTGTCAGATTCTGCAGAGAAGTGGCAGAAACTGGCAGACAGTTCTTTGCTGATCAGTTCTTGTGGGGTGGGTCAAGAATGGGAAATGCAAGATAAAGCAGGAAGTGCTGGGTAATTTGGGGCTTTCTCACACAAAGCGGAATTGGATTGTAGAATCAGAGCTGAAATGTGGTGAGAGGTTTGTGAGGGTTGGAGTGGGATAGGCATGCAGGGGCCAGAAGCGATTTCGGAGTGGAATAGGAAAGATACAGATGGGATCCTGGGTGAGTAGGGATAAAGGATGGGGTGGCTCAGGGGGATATGCAGTGGCTTGGTGGGAGAGATGGAATGCTGAAGTAGGATTGGGGTTTTCCACATGCAGAGGGAGCCCTTGGCTGTGAGCGAATTAAAATGGAGCTTGACAGTGATGCCTCATTCCAGAATAGCCTTCCTGCAGCCTGAGTACAGACAGAGGCCTTGGAACTTGTGGGGGTGGTTCACCAGTGTTTGTGACCAGCATCAGAATTGTCACTCTGTTTTCTGTTTAGGTGTGGATATCTTCAGAGGGCTACATTAACGTCTGCTCACAGTTGGATTGGAAACGCTGTCTGGGCGTCCACCTCTGGTACATGCTGCCCCCCAGATCCTCCGTTGCTGATGCTCTCAACATGTACAGTGAAGCCTATCAGGTATCATTGTTATCGCTGTAATGGGTGAGAAAGCACCTTCGGGTTTCTGTATTCATGCAAGTGCAGGGTTTAATTGGGTTCCAGTATCAATTCTTAATTTTCTGCACGCACACACACACTCTGTCACCCCTTACTATACATTAATGACCGGGCCATCAAGGGGAAAAGTTCCTTCCTGTCTACCCTATCTATGCCCCCCATAATGATTTTATGTCTGTCGTGTTCCCCGTCCGTCTCCGCTGCTCTAAAGAAAACAACCTCAGTCTTTTCAATCTGTATTTATAACTGAAACTCTCCAGCCCAGGCAACCTCCTGGTAAATCTCCCTCTGCACCCTCTCCTGTGCTACAACATCCGTCCTGTAATGTGCATTCCGGAGAGACACAGTGCTCTATTAGTGAGCCAACCAATTTTTAAATATACTTCCAGCATAATTGTTGTTCAAAGCACTTAAAGTAAGGTTCCAGGAATGAGAATCTCAGTTATGACGATAAATTGAAGTCGGGACTGTCCTCCTTGGAGAGGAGATTTTGAGAGGTTTTCAAAATCATGTGAGCTAGAGAGATGTTGTTCCCATTTGTAAAAGAACAAAAACAAGGGGACGAAGATTTAAAGTGCAGTGCAAATGAGATCAGGGTGATAGGAGAAAAAAGACTTTTTCACACGGTGAGCAATTCGTGCCTGGAATACACTGCCAGGAGACTGATTCAGTAGGGGCATTGGATGATTATTTTGACCGAAATGATATGGCAGTATATGGGCAAAAGGCCAGAGATTGTCAGTAGGTGATAGAGCCGGTACGAACACAGTGGGCTGAATGATCTCCTGCAATATAACAATTCTGTGATTTGTGTAAGCCAGTTAGCCTAACATCTGTCATTGGGAAAATCCATTAAAGAGGTAATATTCAACATGGATTTCAAATGAAAGTCCTATTTGACAAATTACGAGTTCTTTGAGGGAGTAACAAGCAGGGTGGGTAAGTGGGAGCATGTGTGATCTACCTGGATCCCAAAAGCCATTCAATAAGCTGCCACATCCCAAGGTCGGAATGTTAATGCAGTTCCAACAACATTTGAGAAGCTGTCCTAGTCAATGTTTCACAAGGTTGGTTTGTAGGGGCAGCAGTAATTAGGAAGGCAAATGTAGTTTTGGTACTTACTGCAAGGGGAATGGAAAATTAAAGGATGGAAGTGTTGCTTTAGCTGCACAAAATTTAAGACTGCATATGATTTTTTAAAATTTGACCATGGGATTTGGCTGTCACTAACTGAGCCAGTACTTGCTGTCCTGAGGGCAGTTTTAGTGTCAACTGTGCATCTGGAGTACTTTTTCAGCTAGACCAATGAATGGTGGCAGACATGGGTGAGTCATAAGAACCCTTCTGACAATTGACAGTGGCTACATGGTCGTCATTTGGTCAGATTTTAATTGCACAGTTTATCAAATTCAGATTTTGCTATTTGACAAGGTAGGATTCAAACCCATGTCCCAAGTCATACAGTGCAGAGGAGGTCTTCAGCCTATCCAGTCTGCACCAACATATCCGCACTTTCCATTCCAGAGCCTTGAATACCATAACCTTCCAAGTACTTTTTAAAAACTTGACCTCTCCTGCCTGTACTGCTTCCCAGGCAGTGTTTTCCAGACTGCCCCAAGCCTCTAGGTGGAAATTATTTTCCACAAATCCCTTCTAAACCTCCTGCCTTTCACCTTTTAAAACTGTGCCTCCTCATTATTGACCCAGCGACTAAGGGGAGCACTTGCATTCTATCCACCCTGTCCATGCCCCTCATAATTTTATACAGCTCTAGCAGGTTCCCCCCTCAACTTGCATTGCTCTAAAGAAAACACCCCAAGCTTATCCAGCCTCTCTTCATCACTGAAATACTCCTTCCCAGGCAACATCCTGGTGAACCTTCTCTGTACCCCGTCCAATGCAAACGCGTCCTTCCTATAGTACAATGATTGGAATTGCACACAGGACTCCAACTGTGGCCTAACCAAAGTCCTGTACAGTTCCAGCATAACTTCCCTGCTCTTAGAATCTACACTACAATCAATAAAGGTAAGTGATTCATATGCTGCCTCAACCCATCCTATTTAACCTGTCCTGCACCTTCGGGGCTCTATGGGCAAACGCCCCGAGGTCACTCTGATTTTCCCCCTAGAGATTCCTAGCCTGGCATTCTGGATGATTCATCTAGCATTACCACTGTGCTAGTCTTGCCCTTCATGCTTGAGAATTGGAAGCACCTCAGAAAGATGTTCGCTTGGGGTTTAAAGGGACATGGGCCAAATGCTGGCAAACGAGATTAGATTAATTTAGGATATCTGTTTGGCATGGGCGAGTTGGACCAAAAAGGCTATTTCTGTGCTGAGCAACTCTGTGATTGTATGACTATGACTCATCCCTACAATGAAAGGTTGCTGCCTTATGTGAAAAGGTTGAACAGATTGGGCCCATAACAGTCAGAGATTCGATGAACAAGAGATGATCTGATTAAAATAAATCTTGAGGGGCTTGGTACTGAAAGGATGGTTCTCCGAAAGGGGGTGTCTGAGACTAGGGAATATAACTTTAAAAATTAAGCTCTCCCATTTAAGTTTGAGATGATTTTTTATTTCTGTTAATGTATTGACCTGTGTAATACTGTTCCCTGGAGAGCAGAGAAGTCTGGGATGTTGAATTTATTTGAGGCTGATATTTTTAGAGAGTTGTGGGTTATTTTTTGGGCCGGGGAGTATGTGTGGTAGAAAGTTGGAGTTAAACCAGCAGTGGTCTTTGTTGACATGGAGCAGGCAGAATGGGCCAAATGACCAATTTCTGTCTCCTAGTCCTTGTGTTCTCTGGCTTCTGGCATCAGGTGGGTTCTTACCTGTCTGTGTTAGAGGTCAAGTTTGTTTCTCTTGGTGTGTTTTGCTCTGTCTGCATCCAGCAGCATGTGGGAGGTACGAAAGAGCCGGCATGTATATATTCCCATCTGCATCTTCAAGATAACAAAATTGCTGGTGAGCCCGAATTACTTCCTGATCTGTAAACACTGTTAAAATGTTGGAAATGCGAGCCAATTAGCACACAGTCTGATCTCCGATGTGCTGTGAGATAAGGGTAGTTAATCTTGTCCTTTATTTTTTGAAAATGTTGACTGTGGATATGTGTTGATCCAGTACATTAATTTGAAATCTTAACTGAAAGGCAGCATTCCCTTGTAAGCAGTGGGAGTGCCTGTTGGAATGATGTGCTGCCACCTCGAGCAGGATTTAAGCCTCCTCACTAGCTGCAGGCTTGTGGTTGTTTATCAAGGCTCAAAAACTTCCTTCAAGTTGGCTGAGCGGTGAAGATCTGTCAGATTATTGACCAACTTCCCTTCCTGAGACCTTCAGGGAAGGGAGGTGCAATCACCACTTTGTGTTGCCTAAAGCATTCTCTCCCTTTTTTACAGGGGAGTGAAGATGTCCAGAGGTATGCGCGATATCCACTACCGCCTTACCTGGAAGATACTAACGTTGACCTGATAGAAGCTTCTGAAAATGAAGAGGAAGCTGGCCCCCATCAGGACATCTGTTACCATTTACTGAAGCTCTACAGCAACAGGTATCTATCCCTCCATAGACAAGCATATTCGGTCTGAACAAGAGCTCCTTCAGCAAGTGAAGTATTATTTTTCTCTGGCCACGGTCTGTGACTTGTCAGTAACCCATTGTTGGGTATATTAGACATTTGGTTACAATTTAGTTAGGATCCTCCCTCCACATACAGAGAGGCATGACTCAGTTTTGTTCTTGTCCACAACTGAGCTGTTGCTCCTGCAAATTCTGACCGATCTAGCCTGTCCTTCCGTTGTGCACTGACTGGATTTCCTGTTTGCGTATTTACTAGGCTGTTTCTTTGTTCCCTCCTTTCAGATACTATGAGCTCCACCCACTGCTCAATCCCAGGACAGTGACACCTGACCACTTGGATTACAGACTGAGCTGGCACCTGTGGATGGTGTTGCAGGCAATGAACTACACTCACCTATCAGAGAAACATCAGGCCATGGTGCACACCAGCTTCGCTGCTCAGCTCGAGGCAGTCGGCCTCTGGGAATGGGCAATCTTTGTGCTGCTGCACATTTCTGATTCTCAGTAAGTTCACTCTTCGGCTTTGAGATTCTACTGTGTTTCCTGGAGTGATTTCTGTGTACAGGATCCTGGCTAGCCAAATGTTGAAGAATTGATGCAAATTTGTAAACCTGGTTATGGTTTGGTTCTGACGTTAAATCTACAGCAGATGCTCAGAATAACTGCCCTAAGGTTGGAAATTCTGTAGTTGTGAGGAGAGACAGGAGAGCTTGGGGTGATTTGAACTGGAAGACTGGTGGGGTGGGGAGATCAAACCTCTACAAGTTATGAAAGGCTTTACTTGAGGAAATCTCGAAACACGTGCATTAGGGAGTCACTGATGACGGATTGTTGTACAAACCTCAGTGAGATGCTAGGAAAAGTTAATTTCTGATAAGCTGCTGGAATATGGGATGTTTCATCACCAAGTGTTTGTTTGAAAAAGCACAATCTTGTGTGAAGTAGATTGATTACATTGTAAAGCAAAGACAATACAAATGGAAGAGAACAGACCAGTAGGAATAGACCAGTAGGATTGATTCGGAGCTATGGGGGGAGGGCAGGACAGCAGGATTAGTTGTTTTTATTTACGAGATAAGGGCGTTACTAGCCAGGCCAGTATTTATTGCCCATAAGAGTCAACCACTTTGCTGTGGGTCTGGAGTCACATGTGAGCCAGACCAGGTAAGGATGGCAGTTTCCTTCCCTAGAGGACATTGAACCGGATGGGCTTTTCCTGACAATCGACAGTAGATTCATGGTCATCATTAGACTCTTAATTCCAGATTTTCATTGAATTCAAATTTCACCATTTGCCATTTGCAAGATTCTGACCTGCGTCCCCAGGTCATCTCCTGGGTCTTTGGGTTAAGAGTCCAGCAATAATACCACTAGGCCGTTGCCTTCCCTAGGATTGATACAGGGCTCTAGGGAGAGAATAGGACAGTGGGCTTATTTCGGGGATTGATACAGGGCTTTGGGGAGAGAGCTGGGCAGTGGAATTAATATTTGCAAAGGATGTCTAGCAAAGAGTCAGCAGGCCCAAATAAGCACAATGTTCTTTTGTGCTGTTCTGGAGTTGTAGTCCTGTAGTAACCTGAGTGCACAGCTCCATCTTATGTTGACTGTCCTTTCATTTTCCCCTTGTATCCAGCTGTCCGTTCTGAACTGGAGTAACAAAGCCAGTTCAAAATCTCGGATGCCACAGAGGTTTGCCGAGAACAGACTTAATACCAGTCTGTGGTACAGAATGATGGGACAGGAATGTTATTAATGTCAGTGTTTTAATATTGCAGATCACACCCTACAGATTAATGTGTATCCCTAAGGGGGTTGGAGAGTATGGCAGGCTTTGCCCTGTGTCACTGAAATAGTTTGAATGAACTGCTTTCTTCCTGCAGACAGCGAGGGAACGCAGTGCAGGAGCAGCTAAACCGACATTGCACACTGGATGAGACAGAAGAACAGAAGAAGAAAGAGTTGTTTCTGCAGGAGAAGCTTGGTATCCCATCAGAGTGGATCCACAATGCCAAAAGCCTGAGGGCTCACCGAGATGGTGATATCCACAAAGAAGCGCTGCACCTGATCGAGGCAGGCCACTGGAACAAGTGCCACCAGCTGGTGGTCAGGCATCTTGCATCAGGTAACGGGCAACCAGGCTGAAAACCTGCATTGAGAAAGCAGGGATTTCACAGGAGGTATTTTCAAACGTTTAGGGACCACTGACTAAAAGTTTGGTCAGATTGGTGGATTTTCAGTGATGGTGGTGGGGGGAGAAACAGAGAGGTTTGGGGAGGGATTTCCAAGGTTGCAGGCCCATGCAGCTGAAATGCATCTTGAACACAGTACACATTGCTGCGCCTGCGTTTCTTGCCCAGCTCTTGCTGCTCTTGAAAAGGTGGTAGTGAGCTACCTTCTTGAACTGCTCCAGTCCTTGTGGTGTTCCCCACACCCACAATGCTCTTTACGAGGATGCTTAGGAGTTTGAGCCAGGGATGTGAGGAACAGCAGTCTATTTTCAAGTCGGGCTGGCGAGTCGCTCAGATGGCAGCTTGCAGATCTGTACCTGTGCTATGTGGGACTGGACTAACGGGCAGCTTCTTTACCTTCAGCAAGAGGAATAGCCATCTGGATCCTGTATGTGACTACAGTCCCACGCTGTACAGTTAAAGCCATGGCCAAGGAGCAAGGGGTGAGCAGCATTGCTGATCTCTCATCCTGAGAAGGAGCAAGACAAAAAGAAATCTAAACAGCTGGTCTGGAGAAGGAAATGTCTACAGATCTGACTCTACGTCTGTGTTTTGCTGTATTAGTACTAATCCATACTGTCCTGACTCTTAAACCCCCTCCTCCCCAGATGCCATCATTAATGAGAATTACAGCTACCTGAAATATTTCCTGGAGAAGCTGGCCATGCCGGAGTACAGCTTACAGATACAGGACTGGGACACAGCTGGAGCTGTCTTCTATGACTACATTCGCATCGTGGAGACGGTGCGGGGAATTGCCGAGGTATGGAATAGCTGTGGAATGGAGAGCGCTGGGTGGTTAGGTACCTTCAGAATACTCTCTGGGGCAGTAGACATTATAGTTCATGTAAAAGGCAGGAAGAATGAAACAGCAGAGTGCTACTCAAAGGGGAATGATTGCAGAATTCTGAGGTGCTGAAGGATTTGGGTGTTCTATTGTAGGAGTCGCAAAAACTCAGCATGCAGGTCCACCCTGTAATTGAGATTGCTAACCGGATATTATCCTTTATTATACAAAGAATTGAACATTAAGGATGTTAGACACCAATTATACAGCTGTTCCTGTGACAATGTCTTGATACGTGTATCTTTAGTCATCTTATTTAAGAAAGTAAATACATTGGAGTTGGTTTACTAGATTGATACTCTGAATGAACAGGTTGTCTCATGAGGGAAGGTTAAACAGGCTCCGCTTGTTGCCACTAGAGTTTGTAGGAGGATGAAGGTGTTTGATAGAATTCTGTCTGATCTTGAATGATCTTGACAAGATTGACCTGGAAAGCACATGTCTCCTCTGGGTCATTTCAGAACCAGGAGGTACTGTTGTTGTTTTTTTAATTTTGGGATTGCCCCCTTAGGACAAATGAGATTTTTTTTGAGGGTTGTGAGAACTCAGCCTCAGAAGGCAATGGAGGTTGCGGCATTGAATATTTTCAAGATGGAGGTGGATAGGCTGTTATTGGGTGAGGAGTGGGATAAGATTCCGAATATGGAATTCGGAATACACAGAACATATATGAATTTATTGACTTGCAGAGTTGAATCAAGGAGCCGAAAGGCTCGCTTTCTGCTTCTGATCCACTAATAGATTGGGACAGCAGGACAGAAGGGTTTCTTTCAGCAAACCCTCTTTAGCTCTTAATTAGACAACCTGCTTTGAAGTAAGTTGATATGTGTACGGCTTGATCCCACCAGTAGGATAACAAGGTGTGGGGCTGGATGAACACAGCAGGCCAAGCAGCATCAGAGGAGCAGGAAAGCTTGACGTTTCAGGCCGAGACCCTTCATCAGAGGTGGGGGAGGGGAAGAGGGTTCTGAAATAAATAGGGAGAGAGGGGGAGGCGGATAGAAGATGGATAGAGGAGAGGATAGGTGGAGAGGCGGCAGACAAGTCGAAGAGGCAGGGATGGAGCCAGTAAAGGTGAGTGTAGGTGGGGGGGTAGGGAGGAGATAGGTCAGTCCAAGGAGGACAGACAGGTCAAGGGGGCAGGATGAGGTTAGTAGATAGGAGATGGGGGTGGGGCTTGAGGTGGGAGGAGGGGATAGGTGAGAGGAAGGACAGGTTAGGGAGGCGGGGACGAGCTGGGCTGGTTTTGGGATGCGGTTGGAGGAGGGGAGATTTTGAAGCTTGTGAAATCCACATTGATACCATTGGGCTGCAGGGTTCCCAGGCTGAATATGATTTGCTGTTCCTGCAGCCTTCGGGTGGCATCATTGTGGCATTGCAGGAGGCCCAGGATGGACGTGTTGTCTGAGGAATGGGAGGGGGAGTTGAAATGGTTCGCGACTGGGAGGTGCAGTTGTTTGTTGCGAACTGAGCGCAGGTGTTCTGCAAAGCGGTCCCCAAGCCTCCGCTTGGTTTCCCCGATGTAGAGGTAGCCACAACGGGTACAGCGGATGCAGTATACCACATTGACAGATGTGCAGGTGAACATCTGCTTGATGTGGAAAGTCTTCTTGGGGCCTGGGATTGGGGTGAGGGAGGAGGTGGGGGGGGCAGGTGTAGCACTTCCTGCGGTTGCAGGGAAAAGTGCCGGGTGTGGTGGGGCTGGAGGGGAGTGTGGAGCGGACAAGGGAGTCGCGGAGGGAGTGGTCCCTCCGGAAAGCAGACAAGGGTGGGGAGGGAAAAATGTCTTTGGTGGTGGGGTCGGATTGCAGATGGTGGAAGTGTCGGAGGATGATGCGTTGGATCCGGAGGTTGGTGGGGTGGTACGTGAGGACGAGGGGGATTCTTTTTTGGTTATTATTGCGGGGACGGGGTGTGAGGAATGAGTTGCGGGAAGTGCGGGAGACACAGTCGCGAGCGTTCTCGACCACTGTGGTGGGGGGGAGGTTGCGGTCCTTGAAGAATGAGGACATCTGAGATGTGTGGGAGTGGAATGCCTCATCCTGGGAGCAGATGCGGCGGAGGCGAAGGAATTGGGAATAGGGGATGGCATTTTTACAGGAAGGTGGCTGGGAGGAGGTGTATTCCAGGTAGCTGTGGGAATCAGTGGGATTGAAATGGACATCGGTTTCTAGGTGGTTACTCGAGATGGAGACAGAGGTCCAGGAAGGAGAAAGGTGTTGGAGATGGTCCAGGTGAACTTCAGGTTGGGGTGGAAGGTGTTGGTGAAGTGGATGAACTGTTCGAGCTCCTCATGGGAGCACGAGGCGGCGCCAATGCAGTCATCAATGTAACGGAGGAAGAGCTGGGGTTTAGGGCCAGTCTAGGTACGGAAGAAGGATTGTTCCACGTAACCTACAAAGAGGCAGGCATAGCTTGGGCCCATGCGGGTACCCATGGCCACCCTCTTTGTCTGTAGGAAGTGGGAGGAATTGAAAGAGAAGTTGTTGAGGGAGAGGACGAGTTCGGCTAAGCGGATGAGGGTGTCAGTGGAGGGGGATTGGTCAGCTCTGCGGGACAGGAAGAGGCGGAGGGCCTTTCGGCCATCTGCATGGGGAATACAGGTGTATAGGGACTGGACGTCCATAGTAAAAATGAGGTGTTGGGGACCGGGGAATTGGAAGTTCTGGAGGAGGTGGAGGGCGTGGGTGGTGTCACGGACGTAGGTAGGGAGTTCCTGGACCAAGGGGGTGAAAATGGAGTCTAGGTAGGTGGAGATAAAAGGTACTGCAGATGCTGGAGAATCCGAGATAACAAGCATGGGGCTGGATGAGCACAGCAGGTCAAGCAGCATCATAGGAGCAGGAAAACTTGACGTTTCGGGCCTAAACCCTTCATCAGAAATGGGGGAGGGGAAGAGGGTTCTGAAATAAATAGGGAGAGAGGGGGAGGCGGATAGAGGATGGATAGAGGAGAGGATAGGTGGAGAGGAGGCAGACAGGTCGAAGAGGCGGGGATGGAGCCAGTAAAGGTGAGTGTAGGTAGGGG
>JAHRHZ010000135.1:2629059-2639110 GCA_024137785.1 Ginglymostoma cirratum
TGCTTGACCTGCTGTGCTCATCCAGCCCCATGCTTGTTATCTAGGTAGGTGGAGATGAGTTCGGTGGGGCAGGAGCAGGCGGAGACAATGGGTCGACCAGGGCATTCAGGTTTGTGGATTTTGGGAAGGAGATAGAAGCGGGTGGTGCGGGGCTGGGGTCGATGAGGTGGGAGGTCACCTGAGGTGATGAGGTTGTGGATGGTTTGGGAGATGATGGTTTGGTGCCTGCTTTGTTCTGGTGGTGGTTGGGCAGGTGAGCTGAATGACTGACAGATACTTTTTAAGATTTTCAGTTAGTGTCCACCTGACCTCCATCTAACATCCCATCAGACCGATACAGTCCCTCTGCTGTTTTTCTAGCACTGCAGGTACCAGTGTCCTGCTGTGGGTAGAAAGCAGAGCCACGGGAAGTGAGGTTATAAGTTAACGGAAAGAAAAACTTGTATTTCGATTGCATCTTTCATACCCTGAACATCCCAAAGTTCTTCAGTCATTGAAACACATTTCAAAATGTAGTCACTGCTTCAAAAGTTGGGAAACATGTTGGCTAGTTGGTACACAGCAAGATCCCTTTAATAGCTATGAAATAATGACCAGGGTTCCTGTACTACTTTGTATAAAATACTTGGATGAGAAAAAGGAGGCGCAGTTAGTAATTTTGCAATGATCCTGCAACTGGTGGTATAGTGGACAGTGAAGAAGCTTATCTAAGATTACAAAGAGATCCTGATCAATTGGGTCAATAGGCTGAAGAGTGGCAGATTGATCCCACCAATGGGATGCAGTGGGATCAATCTTTCTCCTCTCACCTTCTGAAGTACTGTGTGCAGTTCTGGTCACCTTTGTTGTAGGCAAGATATTATTAAGTCGGAGAGGGTTCAGAAAAGATTTGCCAGGAATGGAGGGTTTGTGTTATAAAAGTAGACTGGGACTTTTTTCACTGGAGCATAGGAGGTTGAGGGGTGACCTTAGAGGTCCATAAAATCATGAGGGGTATAGATGAGGTGAATAGTAAGGGCCTTTTCCCTAAGGTTGGTGGGAGTTCAAAATTAGGGCATATCTTTAAGGTGAGAGGAGAAAGTTTTTAAAAAGGACATGAGGCAGTGTTTTTATACAGAGTGGTTAGTGATTGAATGAACTGCCAGAGGAACTGGTGGATGCAGGTATAGGTACAAATTCCAAAAAATCATTTGGATAAGTACATGATTAGGAAAGCTTTGGAGGGATATGGGCCAAATGCAGAAAGGTGAGACTAGTTGGACTGAAGGGTCTGTTTCTGTGCTACATGACTGTTGTGACCTGGTTACTGTCCAGTGACACAAATGATCTGCACTTTAAATTGGAGGAAGGTAGGATGAGGCTTGCTTCAGATGTTACACATGGTTGAATGGTCTGTCTGTTTCAATATACATGAGAGAACTATTACCCAGTGTAACAGGGCAATGCCAGAGTGGGCTGCATTTTCAAAAACTGTTCAGCAAGAGCTATTAAAAACTCTCTAGCTCGCTTCAGCATTGGGTATGGTACGTCATCATTTGCAAAGGTCTTATTGTCTCAAGAACAGCATGGGTCCTCCTTACCTTGGCCATAACACCAGTCTTATGATCTCTATCACGTCACAGAATGGTTATGATACAGGAGGAGGAGTCTTGACCCAGGAAGTATCTGCTGGCTCTCCAAATGAGCAATTTACTTAGTGTCACTCTCCTGCCTTCTCTCATTCATCCTTTTTCAGATAATAGTCTACTTCCTATTTCAATGCCTCAATTGAACCTGTGTCCCTCACACACTCAGTGCATTCCAGGCCATGTCTGCTTGTTGCCAATCCTTTCACCAATGGGAGCACTCTCTCCCCCTCCCCTCTGTCCAGAACCCTCATGATTTAAAAGCGAAATGTCCTTGATGTGTACACAGGTGGATATTTGCGCAGTTTCAGTCAGAGAAGGCACGGAAGGGAGTGAGGGAGGGACAGACCACTGCTTCAGTGAACCGGAGTCATTTAGACTGTGGGTCTGTGTGTCTGATTTCAAACTCCTTCGTGCTGCTTTCTCACTTCTGCCCTACTCTGATCAGATTTTCACTGAAGCAGTCTCCACTTCATTTCCTGGTTAGATCGCGTCCTTTGCTGGTGCCTGGGGTGGGTGGGGGGAATGTGACGCTGTTGTTTCTAACCCGTGGTGAGAAAGTGCCGTGTCAGACAGTTAAATGCCTGTGTTTTGTGTAGGTGGAGAATCCAACTTATGAGCTGGAGAAAATCCATAACGAGGTGATGTCCCTGTGCAGCCGGATAGAACTGATCGAGTGTTACTCGGCTAAAGATCGACTGGCCCAGTCTGGTATAACTTCTTTACCTCTCTCACACTCTTGTTGATCATAGAGACCTGCAATAATATGGTGCCTTTCACAATCTGAGGATGTCCCAAACTTATTTTTTAACCAATTAATTTCTTTTGGACTGTAGTCACTGCTGTAACATAGGAAACATAGCCAATCCGTGCACAGCAAACTGCTGCAAATGGTGATAGCAACCGGAATATTTTTAAGACTGATGATTAAATGGTTTGAACTTCAAAGAGGTTGGATAGACTGTGCCTCTCTTCACTAGAGCTAAGGGGGTTGAGACATGACCTTCTGGAGCTTTACAAAATGAGGAGTTTAGACAAGGTGTGAATGGCAGGTGTCTTTTCCCTAGGGTGGGGCATTTCAAGACTAGGAGACGTATGTTTAAGGTGAGAGGACAGAGATTTAAAAAAAAAAAGACATGAAGACTTTTTTTTAAACAGTGGTTCGTGTATGGAATGAACTTCAGAGGAAGTGGTGGATGCAGGTATAGTTTCAGTGTTTTGAAAGACATTTTGGATAAGTACATGTTTGGAGGGGTATGGGCTAACTGCAGGCTGGTGGGGCTAGTTTAGTTTTGGATTATGGTCAACATGCACTGGTTGGACCGAAGGGTCTGTTTTCATGCTGTATGACTCTGACTCTGTGGTTAAGGATTCACATTGGCTCAGGGTGCCAGGGGGAGTTGCCCTGCTTTTCCCCAGAGTAATACCATAGGATCTTTTAAATTGATGCGCAGGGACATGGTCTTCTGTCAGTGAGAGGCTGAGTAAACTGCATCTATAATCTCTGGTATTTCACAGAATGAGTGTTGAACTCAATGATTCTGAAGGGGCTCGACTGGTGAGACACTGGTCTGGTAATCTAGAACACGGGCAGAGTCTTGAACTAAGGGGCTGATCGTTTCAAACTGAGCTGAAAAGACTGACTTCATTCGCAGGGTTGTGAATCTTTGACCTTTCTTACCTCAGAGGGTTGTGGCTGCTCAATCATCGAATAGATTTAGTGATGGCACCGTCAGAGTTTAGGATTCGGAACAGAAGGGAGCAGGTGGGAAAGTGCATTTGATGCCAGAGGTGTGCCATGTTTGCGTTGACTGGTGAAGTGTACTCGAGAGGCACATGGCCAACAACTCCAGTTCTTTTTGTGCCTCATCTGAAAGCATCTCCAACAGGGTGTCATTCCCTTAGTACTGCAGTGAAGTGTCTGTCTGGAGTAGGACTTAGCACCTTCTGACTCGGGAATATTATTCAGTCAGCAAGTCCTTTGCAGTCTGCTCCCAGAAGTTCATTAATATTCCCTTGTACTCCTGTCTCCTGTAATCTGGAATCGTGGTTCATTATTGGGTCAAATTCAGTTAAATGGTGAGATTTTTAATATAGAAACATAGAGAGGAGCAGAATTAGGCCATTCAGCCTGTTGAGTCTGCTCAACCAGTCTTCTCCCACCCTAACTGTGTGCATCATTTTACTTTCCCTGCGAGAGCAAGTTAAAAATATGGAAAACTGGAACAAAAGTAGGTCATTCAGCCCTTTGAGCCTGCTACACTGTTCAATATGATCGTGACTGATCATCCAACTCAGTAGCCTTTAATCCCTTTTGCCCTAAGAACCATATCTAGTTCCTCCCTTGAAAGCATTTAATGTTTGCGCCTCAATTGCTTTCAGTGGCAGAGTATTGCACAGGCTCAACCATTCTCCAGGTGAAGACTTTTCTTCTCATCTCATTGTTAAATGGCCTACCCTGCATCCTTCAGCCCCTAGTTCTAGACTGCTTGGTTATCGGGGACATCCTTCCTGCATTTACCCTGTGTAGTCCTGTTAGGATTTGAGATCCCCCTTCAATCTTCTGAACTCTAGTGAGTATTATCCTAATTGACCTCGTACGTCAGACCGCCCATCCCAGACTCTGTCTGGTAAATTGTCAGTGCACTCCCTCCATTACCATAGCATCCTTCCTCTATTAGGGACATCAAAACTGCATAGAGTATTCCAGTGTGATTTCATCAAAGCCCTGTGCAGTTGCAGCAAGACATCCCTATACTCAAATCCTCTCACCTATGATGGTTAAATACCTTTTGCCTCCTTCACTGCCTGCTGTACCTGCATGTTTATTTTTAGTGACTAGTATATGAGGGTTCAGGCCTCGTTGCATCTCCCCTAATCACAATCTGTTACCATTCACATAATCAGCCTTCCTATTTTTGCTGCTAAAGTAAATAACTTCACATTTATCCACATTATAATTCATCTGCTAAGTATTTTCCTGCTTGTAAGCTTATCCAAATCACACTACAATATCTCTGCATCCTCCTCCTAGCTCACCATCCCACCAGTTTCTGATCCACATTGCTCTGCATGGAGAGGTTTCTCCTGAATTTGCAATTGGATTTATTCCTGATTCGCTTATTTCCTGTGCCCTTTGCTCTGTTCTGCCACCGCCTCTCAAATGGAAACATGTCTTATGTTGTCTACTCTATCAAAGTTTTATGTTGTTTTAAGGCTTTCTGTCTGCCCCATTCCTTGGGCTTTATCCGGAAGAGGTACCCGAACCTGTTCCATCCTTTTACTGAATATCAGCTTTTGAATTAAATTGAGAATTGCCTGCCTCTGGCCAGGCTGAGGAAAGAGGTGATTTTGAATGTAATGAATAGAGTGGTAGTTCACAGTGAAGCTGCTTTTTAGAAGCTGTTTCTGACCTGTTTCTCTCTCTCCCATCTCCTTGTCAGATATGGCTAAACAGATTGCCAACATGCTGCGCACTGTGCTCGGGCTACAGCACAGCACAGAGTCACCTGGGGACAAGGCCCCCAGCCTCCAGCACGTTCCTCTCCGCCTGCTCGCCCCTTACATTCGCAAGCTGCCCATGCCTGAAGACTATGCCCTGGAGGAGCTGCGCAGCCTGACTCAGAGCTACCTGCGGGAGCTGGTTGTCAGTCCTTAGCCTGTTGCCCTGCGGACACAATGAGGAAACAGTTCAGACACAATCTCTGCCTGAAGATTGCACCTGCCTCTTTGAGCTAAAGTACCTCTGACACACAGCGTGAGACTTGGATTCTTCACTAGCTGCTGGTGCACGGAGGAACAGTTTCAAGACCTTTGTGAGAACCTGGCAAGGCAGCTTCCTGAACACGGTCTGTGTCTCATATAAGAGAGAGTTACAAGGAGCCATGTGACTCGCATGTTGTTGGGATTTTATGGCTTTTCTTTCTATTTTAATACTTCTATGTTAAGTAATTAACTGGACTTGCAATGTTAACGAAAGATCAGCAGTGACTCTTTCTTTTCCCCCCAAAAGAAAACACTTGTCAATACTGGGTGCTGAGTTTGCTTAAAGCCATCTAGTTAAATATGCAGTCGCTTTGAAGGATTGAACCCAATAAACATTGTTGTTTTTTCAAAAGTTGCATTTTGCACTGCTGCACAATGTAAAAGTTAAAAGTATATTGGGCGTATGTTGGAGGGTCCCTCTGTGGTATACAGCATCTCAACACTAGATGAGTCTAAGTTAGCCATCTAGCAGTTCAGTAACCATTCCCCTCAAACGATAGCTAGTCCCCAACAGATCAGGAAACTGCTGTGCTTTTGAGGTTCAGTTTAGTGACAAAGGATCAGAGAAATAGCTTGAATTTGCTTGTTTTGAACTACAGCTTTCAACACACTCGTTTCCCCACCGGTCAGAGAAAGGCCTGGATCTGCTTCAGTAAATGTGGGTGTGCTTTGCTGGTATTCTTGTGATGCTCTGGTTGCTGCAATCTGTCTCTGCAGTGGGATATATGACACCTGTGGGGTTTAAATATTCTGTTGGCATGTCTCTGGACCCTATGATTTTCTGTTCTTCCATCCCTCTTGCCCACTCTCCAGGCAAACAGAAATTAATCATCTGGTCAGTGTCCAAGAGAATGCGTATGGGGTCAGTGTTTATTTCCTTCTGCTCTGTCCCCTGCATGTGACCTGCCTGGGGAGAATGCAGACTGGAGCTCACTTTTATCCCAAGCCCAGACTGAGCTGTAGTTTTTGAAAACTTTGTGTAAACTCCCAGTGAATTCCGCTGCCCCCACCCCCATGTGGGTCAGTCCATGTATGGGAGGTACACGCAGCATTGGAGAGCTTGGCCCAGCTGTCATTAGGGTTAAGCCACGCACCATTTCCTGAGGAAAGTCTTTAGGAGGTTTTGGGTTTGAACAGTCCAGTTGTTGGGTGATCTGTGTTAAATGCATAAGAACTTGAATAATGTTTGCGTAACTATCTGGAATATCGCAGTGTACCAAGTAAGAGATAGAGATTCCCTCCCCAACCTACAGCTGATCTTGAACAGTGTTGGATTAGATTGACCTGCCAGTGTGGGGATCATCAACTGTCTAAGTATAACCATGGCTTCTTTACTCAAACACAACTAATTTTATATCACTTTTACAAATGGAATTGTAGGCAACTTTAAAGGTCCCAAGGAGAAACCAATGATTTTTTTGTTTTCCAAACTGATTTATCTTTCTCCTGCTATGTTCTAATGCCCTTATCCCTGCTGTGCATTGCAATAGTGACCTGTTGAGCCTAGGCGGTGATGTGGTGGGCCCCTAATAACCCTGGGCATGGAGGTGGAGTTGGGGAAATGACCACTTGGGCTTCCAGCTCCTGATGGTGCCTGGTGCGTTCACCTTGGTCCCCACTGTCCCTCTCTGCTTCACTGGGGAGGTTTAGCTCATATGGACCTGAGTGAAGCAGTGTGGGAGGAGAGGTAGCCTGGTGAAAGTGTTCATTAGACAGTATGACTATCAACAATATTGCCCAAATATTACAACATTTTATTCATTTAATGTATTAAATATAAATCAAACCAGCTGGTATTGCCAATCATTCCCCTCAAATGTTGTGGACAGTGAGACCTGAGGAACTTTTGAAGATTTTCAGGGGCAAGAAATTTCTCTGCTTTCCTTCCTGATCCTAAGCCCTGAAACCTCATTGTAAACACCACCAAAACCAACCCTATCCAGAACAGTGACACTGATTTCCAGGAACGTGTGCTTTAGTGTTTTAGAAGAGTAGGGGATCACCTGAAGGCAGAAAGACTCCTCAAATGAATCTGAGAGACTGTGTGGATTCAGTAACAGCAGCATTGGGCTAACTGGTGAAGCCATGGGGTCAAGGGGAAATCGTGGAAGTTTACTGCTTGATTTTATGTGAAAAGATTATCACCGGGGATAACCATGTTACTTAGTCCTGAAATCCTTTGGAAGCCTTCTTCCCCCTGTAGACTCTGAAACTGAAACTGATGAAGTTTCTCCTTGTTGAGACTTCAGCAGGGTTCACTGATGATACAGTGGATTTTTCCACTGTCCCTTTTGCTGTCCAACTACCCAGGACCAGCTTTGTTTGAGGAAGAGGGAAAGGGGCTGAGAGCAAGATATCAGCTCAAAGGTATCCAGTAATCTCATGTTCATGTAATATCTAGGGTAACTGTTGGGATAGCTGCCGGTGATACTGTGCACCACAGATTTAATTCTGGATGTTGTACTCGAGGCAAGAGCAGCATGATGCTGCAGATCCAAGTGACAGTGTGTAAAGGATGGAATATTGTTTCCTGTGACCTCGCGTGAGAATGTGTCTGTCTGTCTGTCTGTCTGTCTGTGTGTGAGAGAGAGAGAAGGAAAGTGTATTCTTCACCTGGCAGAGTACAAGAAATCAAAATGTCCCCAGGTACTTTCTCACTGTACAATGCTTTCTGGATTTAGCCTTTTGTTACTACATTCTAAGCCAGGGTCTTCACCCTTTCTGTCTGTTACTGGGAGTGAGAGAGTGTGTCTTGTGATAATTTGCATTGAAATTTTTTTTAATATTAAAACAAATTGAAAATAAAGTAAATTCTCATAGACTGAGTATTCTTTTTAACCATTTTTCTGTGGGAGCAGGGGAAACGTGCTGTATTTTTTAATAAATGTGCAAATTTCAATGAAGGTTAGAATTGTGTCCCTGTCTCTTTTTGTGTGGGATATGACCAGCATTGCTAGCAAGACCAGTATTCATCTTTCCAAAACACAATGTTATTGGGATTTGGATATCACTGGCCAGGTCAGCATTTATCACCCAGAAAGGGCAGTGAAGAGTCACCAACATTGCCATGGACCTGGAGTCACGTATAGTGCAAATCAAGCAAAGCCCATAGATTTCCTTCACTGAAGGGCATTAGTGAACCAGATGGGTTTTTATCAACAGTTGTTACATTGTCACCATTAGGCTTTTTATTCTTTTGTCAAATTAAGATTTCACCATCTACCATGGTGGGATTTGAACCCATATCATCAAAACAGTAGGCTGGGTTTCTGGATGCCTAGGCTCACTGTATTATCATGATACCAGTGTGTCTCCTTCTGCCATCAAATTATTCATTTGCCCACAATTCTTTCCCTTTAAATTATTAATCAATAAATCTCTCTCAGTCTCATAGATTGATTGGCCTGACTCCATTTTGAAGGCGTTGGCCCTTTTCTGGACTCTGCTCCTTCCATGATCCTACTAAAGGAAATGGTTTTTTTTTCTCCAGCAAATCCTTTAAATACCTGTACATAATCACCCTTTTAATCTCCAATATGAAAGGAATTCAAGCTGAATCTGGGCGTGCTTTCTTGTATTTTAACCCAGCTATCCCTTTGTCCATTGGGAAACATTATTTATGATTGACCTATAGATGACCCTGAGTTGTTATCTATTGAATAAAATAAAGATTGGTTTTCATAATGGGTCCTTAGCCTTTTACCCCATCTCCCAAAAAGTAGGAAATTGGGTTTGCAATTGTAACCTTTCACACAGAACATTGATCCATGTTTGATAATGGATGTTTGGTGGTATTGAGGAAGAGTGAGTATTATTTGACAAATGTAGATTCCCAAAATCAAGCCTGCGCCTGGCCATTTGCTGAGTTTGTGATTAGTCTGTCACTGTCTTTAGAGAGGACACTCCTCAAGAAAGAGCAGCATTGTCTATCTTTCTCCACAAGTGTGTAACAGGTTTGTCCTAAGCCCCCAGGGGCTGGAATTGGCTGCATAAGTTCTCAAGATTGTCCTAAACCCTGTTTGACAAAGACCCCTCTTGATGTGGTGTTTTGAAGTCTGCCATTTGACAGGTGGGAACAAAAATAGAAGTTGCTGGAAAAGCTCAGCAGGTCTGGCAGCATCTGTGTAGAGAAATCAAAGTTAACTTTTCAGGTCTTGTGACCCTTCCTCAACTGATGGTAGCTAGGAAAATGTCAGTTTCTATACAAAAGATAGGGGGTCAGGAGTAAATGATGGGTGGGGATAGAGCCCAAAGAGAGAGAACAGTTGGCCAGACAAAGGAGTTGATAACGATCTGGCTAGGAGAGTGAATAGCTCTTAATGGGGACTGACAATAGGTAGTGTTTAATGACAGACTGTGATAACAAGGCCTGGTGTGTTGTGTAGCGGGCTAGGACATGAGAGAGTTCAGGCCCTAAAATTACTGAGTCTGCAGGGTCCCCAGGCAGAAAATGAGATGTTCTTCTAGCTTGTGCTGAGCTTTGCTGGAACACTGCAGCAAGTCTGAGACAGATGTTGGCCAGGGAACAGGGTGCTGCGTAAAACTGGCAGGCAACTGGAAGCTCAGATAACAAGGTGTGGACCTGGATGAACACAGCAGGCCAAGCAGCATCATAGGAGCAGGAAAGCTTGACATTTCGGGCCTAGACCCTTCATCAGAAA
>JAHRHZ010000135.1:2639510-2658635 GCA_024137785.1 Ginglymostoma cirratum
GACCCTTCATCAGAAAAGGGTCTTTCTGATGAAGGGTCTAGGCCCGAAACGTCAAGCTTTTCTGCTCCTATGATGCTGCTTGGCCTGCTGTGTTCATCCAGCTCCACACCTTGTTATCTCGGATTCTCCAGCATCTGCAGTACCTATTATAACTGGAAGCTCAGTGTCATTTTTGTGGATAGACGTAGATGTTCTGTGAAGCAGTCACCCAGTCTATGCTTCATTTCCCTAATGTAGAGGAGATCAAGTTGTGAGGAGTGAATGCAGTAGACTAGATTGCGTGATGTGCAGGTCGAGTGCTGCTTCACCTGGAACATATGTTTGGGTCCCTGGATACTGAGGAGGAAGGAGGTAAATGGGCAGGTGGTGCACCATCAGCGGTTGCAGGGGAAGGTGCCATAGGAGGGTAGGGGTGTGGGGGTGTTTAGTGTTGGGGATGAGGGAAGAGTGGACCAGGGTGTTCTGGGGGGAATGGACCCTGCAGAAGGTGGACAAGGGAGGGGAGAGGACTATGTGTCTAATAGTGGCATCTTGCTGGAGGTGGTGGAAATGGCACCTAATGATCTTCTGGATGTTGATGCTGGTGGGATGGTAGCTAAGGACAAGGGGAACCCTACCACTGTTGCGGGAGGGAAGAGAAAGGGTAAGGGCGGAAGTGCGGGAGATGGGTCGGACCTGGTTGAGGGCCCTGTCGACAACAGAGCTGGGGAATCCTCGGCTGAGGAAGAAGGTGGACATTTCAGGGGCTCCCTTGTCGAAGTTGGCCTCTGTGGAACATATGCGATGGAGACGGAGGAACTGGGAGAATGGGGTGAAGTCTTTACAGGAAGCAGTAGGAGTCGATAGGTTTATAGTGATATATTTTGGCCAGTCTATCCCCAGAAATTGAAACAGATGTCAAAGAAGGGAGGAGTCCGAGAGCAGGCAAAAGTGAGGGCAGGGTGGAAATTGGAAACAAAATCGATGAGCTTTTCCAATTCTGGATGAGCGAGGGAAGCAGGGCCGATAAGATCATCGTTAATTCAGAGAAGGAGTTGTGGGTGGGGGCTGGAAAAGGACTGGAACAAGGAATGTTCCACGTACCCCATGAAGAGACTGGCATAACTAGGGCCCATGGCAACCTCCTGACCTGAAGAAAATGGGAGGAGTTAAAATAGAAGTTGTTGAGGGTGAGGCCAAGCTCGGAGGAGGGAGGTGGTGGGTGGGGATGGTTCAGGCCTTTGCTCCAGGAAGAAGTGGAGAGCTCTAGACCATCCTGGTGGGGGATGGATAGTTAAAGGGATTGCATGTCCGTTGTAAAGAGGAGGCGGCTGGAACCGGTGAACTGAAAATTCTGAAACTGGCGTAAAATGTCAGAGGAATCATGGATGTACGTGGGCAGGGATTGGACCGGGGAGAGAAGACAAAATCAAAGTAGGAAGAGATGAGTTCTGTGGGGCAGGAGCAGGCTGAAACAATGGGTCTGCCCAGACAGTCCTGTTTATGGATATTTAGAAGGACGTAGAAGTGAGCTGTACGGGGCTGGGGGACTATCAGCTTGGAGGCAGTGGGGTGGGAGATCACTAGATGAAACGAATTTACTTACCGTAGTTGATACAATGGCCTGGTGTGTCGTGTTCCAGGGGAAGGTAGGAGGAGGTTTCTGAGAGCTGGTGCTCAGCATCTGCAAGGTAGAGGTCAGTACACCAGACTACAACAGCACCTCCCTTATCGGCAGGTTCAATAACAAAGGCAGGGTTAGATCTGAGCGCACGGAGTGCAGTTAGTTCAGAGGGAGACAGGTTGGATTGGGTGAGAGGGGGGAGATACTGGTCACCTCAATTTCTCTATGAACAGCTCGAGAGCAGGTAAACGGCCAGAATGAGGGGTCCAGGTGGAGGGACAGTGTTGGAACTGAGTGAAGGGGTCTGTGGGATGGGGTGAGGGGTCTTGTCCAAAGAAATGAGCACAGAGGCAAAGACGGCGGGAGAAGAGTTCGGCATTATGTCGTGCCTGAAATTCATTAAGGTGGGTACGCAGAGGAATAAAGCTGAGACCTTTGCTAAGTACAGAACGTTCAGCATCAGAGAGCAGAAGGTTAGGAGGGATGGTGAATACCCAATAGGAGGTGGGGTGTTTGGGAGAGGGGTTGGAGTCAGAGGGAAGCGGGGTAAGATCATAAGACATAGGAGTGGAGTCCACTCCGCCATTTAATCATGACTGATAGGCATTTCAACTCCACTTACCCGCACTCTCCCCATAGCCCTTGATTCCTTGTGAGATCAAGAATTTATCAATCTCTGCCTTGAAGACATTCAACGTCCCAGCCTCCACTGCGCTCCGTGGCAATGAATTCCACAGGCCCACCAGTCTCTGGCTGAAGAAATGTCTCCTCATTTCCGTTCTAAATTGACCCCCTCTAATTCTAAGGCTGTGCCCACGGGTCCTAGTATCCCACCTAACGGAAACAACTTCCCAGCGTCCACCCTTTCTAAGCCATGCATTATCTTGTAAGTTTCTATTAGATCTCCCCTCAACCTTCTAAACTCTAATGAGTACAATCCCAGGATCCTCAGCCGTTCATCGTATGTTAGGCCTACCATTCCAGGGATCATCCGTGTGAATCTCCTCTGGACACGCTCCAGTGCCAGTATGTCCTTCCTGAGGTGTGGGGCCCAAAATTGGACACAGTATTCTAAATGGGGCCTAATAGAGCTTTATAAAGTCTCAGAAGCACATCGCTGCTTTTATATTCCACCCCTCCTGAGATAAATGACAACATTCCATTCGCTTTCTTAATCACAGACTCAACCTGCAAGTTAACCTTTAGAGAATCCTGGACTAGCACTCCCAGATCCCTTTGTACTTCGGCTTTATGAATTTTCTCACCGTTCAGAAAATAGTCCGTGCCTGTATTCTTTTTTCCAAAGTGCAAGACCTCACATTTGCTCACGTTGAATTTCATCAGCCATTTCCTGGACCACTCTCCTAAACTGTCTAAACCATTCTGCAGCTTCCCCACCTCTTCCATACTACCTGCCTGTCCACCCAACTTCATATCATATGAAGAAGGTTCCAGAGGGCCACAGGTATTTCTAAGTTGTTGCTTCTTGTGGGCGTTGAAGCCTGAAAGGAAAAGAAAAAGTTTATTGTTAACATGACGAATGAGCCGGAGGATGAAGTGGAACTGCGGAGGGGTGCAGCCCTGAGCCAGCGTGATGCAATGCTGTTGGAAAGAAAGGTTGAGAGTGTCAATGTGGCGCCGCAAGGCACTGAGTGTGGATCTCAGGATGCGGTGAGAGCAGCTGTCCATGGAACGTTGAACGTCACGGAGATATCTGTGATCCTGGGAGGATTCAAAACATGAGGGATGAAACTTCAGTTGGAATCCACATGGGGTGAGTCTCAGGTCACTGAGGAATGTGATATGGCTGTGAAAAGGGTTTTAGCAAATACCTGGTCAAACACCAGGACTGACAGAGAAACTAATGTCAGTGGACAAGAAAAAAGATTGGAACAGAAATCCTGTCAGAGAGAGGAGTAGAACTTCTTCAAGGTGGGCATGAAGTTAATCCAATTTGTTAGAATACTCTGGACAGCACTTAACCTATTAGCTAGTGAACAGTCCTGACCTGATTAGGGATGAATTCCCCAAGGAAGTGAACAGCTATCGTCTGATGCTATATTATCCAGCACCAGTGACAAAGAGATATTGACCTGAAAGATGAAGCTTGCTGCTAGATCTGCTGAACATTTATAGCAGTTTCTGGTTTTAAGTTCTGGGATTTGCAGTCTTTCACTTTTGGAAGACCACGGTATCCAAGTGTACAAGAGCTACCTTTCCTAACTTTACAGTTTTTTGAGCAGCTGTAATCACCATGAAGAGCGGGCTTGAAGAGCCGAATGGCCTACTGTTATTTTTTGTTTGTCAAGGTGATTGTCAGACTTACAGAAACATTGCCTTTATAAATGTCCCCTCCTAGCTGTAGCAGATATGGCAATGCGATGATGTACAGGCAGGAGAGAGCTACCCTAGAAGTGCTGACAGTTGACTCTAAACTTGGTGCAGTCTCCGGAAGTGAGGTCAAGCATAAGCGAGGAAACCTCCTGATCACTATGACAGTATTGGTAAGTGTGTGCTAAATGGGACGGACTTCAAACAGGTCTTGCAACTCAAGACTGGGCATCCATGAGATGCTGGGGGCATACTAAAAATTATGTGTCCATCTGGTGAAGCCAGCGCGCAGGACAACCTGCATGCCAAACAATAACTGACAGAGTTAAGTGATTCCACAGTCGTTGGATCAGGTCCCAGCTGTGCAGTCCTAGTGCAGAGGCGATGGCCTGGCGCTATTATCATTGGACTGTTGGTGCAGAGACCAGATAATGTTCTGGGAATCTGTGTTCAAATCTTGCCAGGGCAGGTGGTGGAATTTGAATTCAACAAAAATCGGGAATTAATAGTCTAATTATGTCCAGGTTTCCATTTTCAATTGCCAGAAAAAACCCATCCGGTTCACTAATGTCCTTTAGGGAAGGAAACTGTCATCCTTACCTGGTCTGGCCTACATGTGACTCCAGACCAAAGCAATGTGGTTGACTCTGAACTGCCCTGTGGGCAATTAGGGATGGGCAATAAATGGCATTCACGCCCATATCCCAAATGAATTTAAAAAAACATCCTGCCACATGCAGTTGTGACTGGTCGTGGATAATTAAAAAGTATATTAACAGAAAAGGAGGCTCCATAAATATCCCCATCCTTGATGCAGCAGGAGCCCAGTACGTCAAAGCAAACATGAGGCTGAACCATTGGCAACAATCTTCAGCCAGAAGTGCCAAGTGGATGGTCCATCTTGGCCTCCTCCAGTGATCTCCAACACTACAGATGCCAGTCTTCAGCCAATTCGCTTCACTCCATGTGTTATAGAGTCATAGGGATGTACAACATGGAAACAGACCCTTCGGTCCAACTTGTCCACACAGACCTGATATCCCAAATTAATCAAGTCCCATTTGCCAGCATTTGGCCCATGTCCCTCTAAACCCTTCTTATTCATATACACACCCAGATGTATTTTAAATGTTGTAATTGTACCAGCCTCCACCACTTCCTCTGGCAGCTCATTCCATACACGCACCACCCTCTGCGTGAAAAAGTTGCCCCTCAGGTCCCTTTTCAATCTTTCCCCTCTCACGTTAAACCCATGTCCTCTAGTTTTGGACTTACCCCACCCTGGGAAAAGACCTTGGTTATTTAACCTATCCATGTCCCTCATACTTTTATAACTTCTATAAGGGTCACCCCTCAGCCTCCAATGCTCCAGGGAAAATATCCCCAGCCTATCCAGCCCTTCCCTGTAGTTCACACCCTCCAACCCTGGCAACATTCCTGTAAAAACCAAAAGAACTGCAGATGCTGTAAATCAGGAACAAAAGTTCTGAGGAAGGGTCACTGGACCTGAAACATTAACTGTTTTCTCCTCCACAGATGCTGCCAGACCTGCTGACCTTTTCCAGCAACTTTGTTTGTGTTAACATTCCTGTAAATCTTATTTGAACCCTTTCAAATTTCACAACACCCTTCCTACAGCAAGGAGACCAGAATTTCATACAATATTCCAAAAGTGGCCTAACTAATCTCCTGTTCGGCCGTAACATGACCTCCCAACTCCTAAACTCAATGCACTGACCAATAAAGCAAGCGTACCAAACGCCTTCACTATCCTGTCTATCTGCGACTCTATTTTCAAAGAAATATGAACATGCACTCCAAGGTCTCTTTGTTCAGCAACACTCCCAAGAAACGGTTGGAGACACTGGATATTACAAAGGCTATAGGCCCTGACAACATTCCAGCAATTGTACTGAAGGATGTTGCTCCCGAACTTGCCGCTCTGTAGCCAAGACGCTCCAGTACAGTCACAGCACCTGCATCTACCCAACAACATGAAAATTGCCTGGGTAAATCCTGTACATAAAAAGCAGGACATGTTCAACCCAGCCAAACACTGCCCCATCAGTCTCCTCTTGATCATCAGTAAAGTGATGGAAGGTGTCAGTAACAGTGCTATCAAGCAGCATCTGCTCAGCAATAACCTGCTCAGTGACGCCCAGTTTGGGTTCCGCCAGGGCCACTCAGCTCCTGACCTCATTACAGCCTTGGTTCAAACTGGTCAAAAGAGCTGAATTCGAGAGGCGAGGTGACAGTGACAGCCCTTGGCATCAAGGCCAGGTTTGGCCAAATATGGCATCAAGGAACCTGAGCAAAACTGGATACTGGGGGCAGAAATAAAAGATACTGCAGATGCTGGAGAGTCCGAGATAACAAGCATGGGGTTAGATGAACACAGCAGGTCAAGCAGCATCATAGGAGCAGGAAAACTTGATGTTTCGGGCCTAAACCCTTCATCAGAAATGGGGGAGGGGAAGAGGGTTCTGAAATAAATAGGGAGAGAGGGGGTGACGGATAGAGGATGGATAGAGGAGAGGATAGGTGGAGAGGAGGCAGACAAGTTGAAGAGGCGGGGATGGAGCCAGTAAAGGTGAGTGTAGGTAGGGGGGTAGGGAGGAGATAGGTCAGTCCAGGGAGGACGGACAGGTCAAGGGGGCGGGATGATGTTAGTAGATAGGAGATGGGGGTGTGGCTTGAGGTGAGAGGAAAAACAGGTTAGGGAGGTGGAGATGAGCTGAGCTGGTCCAGAACCCTCTTCCCCTCCCCCATTTCTGATGAAGGGTTTAGGCCCGAAACGTCAAGTTTTCCTGCTCCTATGATGCTGCTTGACCTGCTGTGTTCATCCAGCCCCATGCTTGTTATCTTGGATACTGGGGGCAATCTCTCTGCTTTTGCAGAATTTGGAGTCATACTTGCCACTTAGGATGTGGTTGTTGGAGGTCAGTCATCTCGGCTCCAGTACATCTCTGCAGGAGTTCCTCAGGGTAGTGTCCTAGGCCCAACCACCTTCAGCTGCTTCATCAATGACCTTCCCTCTCATTAGATCAGGTGTAAGGACGGTTGCTGATGATTGTACAACATTCCGCACCACTCACAAATCAGATACATGTTCAAATGCAAAAGTATCTGAATGTTATCCAGAGTTGGGCTGACAAATGGCAAATAACATTTGTGCCGCACAAAGGCTGAGCAATGACCATCTCCAAGAAGAGACAATCTAACTGGATATTGAATAGAATTACCATCACTGAATCCCTCATAAGCAATATCCTGAGGCTTACCATTCACCGGAACCTGAACTGAACTCACCACATAAACACAGTGACTACAGGTCGGAGGCTAGGAATACTCCAGCGAGTAACTCACCTCCTGACTCCCCAAAGCCTGTCCACCATCTACAAGGCACAAGTCAGGAGTGTGATGGAATACTCCCCACTTGCCCGGATGAGTGTAGCCCCAACAACACTCAAGAAACTTGACACCATCCAGGACAAAGCAGCCGCTTGACTGGCATCACACCCACAAGCACCCACTCCCTCCACCACCGACACTCAGTAGCAGCAGTGTGTAATATCTACAAGATGCCCCGCAGAAACTCACCAAACATCCTCAGGCAGCACCTTCCAAACCCATGACGTCTCCCATCTAGAAGGATAAGGACAGCAGATACATGGGAACACCACCCCCTGGAAGTTCCCCTTGAAGCCACTCACCATCCTGACTTGGAAATATATCCCTGTTCCTTCACAGTTGCTGGGGTCAGAATCCTGGAATTCCCTCACTAAGGGCATCGTGGGTCAACCCACAGCACATGGACTGCAGCGGTTCAAGAAGGCAGCTCAGCACCACCTTCTCTAGTGGTGGGCAAGAAATGCTGGTCCCAGCCAGCGATGTCAATGTCGATGAATGACTGGACAACTTGACACATTGATTTCTGTTGTGCGTTGATATATTTCCACTGAACGCTCAGCCTGATAGACTGCATGATCTTATTTAAAGCGACCGGTCTGAGTCACATCTGAATTAAGATTCTCCACAGGCCTGGGGACTTCATGGGGACCTACTGTCCTTGTTAATCATTTACAATCCAATTATCTTTTACACAGTAGGCAGTTTGGTGCAAACCTCCGGCTGGAGCAGGTCCTGGTAAATGATAGGGTTGATGGGGCTGCCTGTGGGTGCAATGAGAACATTCCCAAATCCTATTCAGAAGATCCAGAGACCGAATCCCAGTCCAGAGGGTGTGCAAGACGCTCTTGATAATGCCCCCAAGCTGCACTGTCAGAAGGTCAGTGCTGAGCGAGCGCCACACCATCAGAGGGTCAGCGCTGAAGATCAGGGGAAGTCTGAATTCTGCAGAGTCTGAAGGGTCAGTGCTGGAAAGCTGATAATCTGGGACATGATGACACTGTCACCGAACTGAACCTGCTCACAGTCTGTGACTGTAAAAGGATTTCACTGTTTGTGATTTCGCACCCTAAGGATTCCACTGTACAAACAGTGAATGTTGCTAATGAGCATAAACAGGAACAGTCCTCAATCTCAAACATTTATTCTTAGACGTGTGGCAACAGAGGCACATGGGGAAATGGTAATATTTGCAGAGCCTAACACACAAACCACAGCCCCTGGATTACAGTGATGGCCACGGTTACGTGTCTGTTGAGAGAGTTTGTAAGAGCCCCCTGACTTCTCAGTTTCTCACCTGGGTCTGGATGGACTGTGACACCTTCTCACTATTAAACTCATCAGGAATGGGCTGAGCTCAAATTCTTAACAAGGTCACCAGCATCAGTTGGAGTTGTCCAAAAAGTAGCCACTCATGGTGACCAAGATTCTGATTTGGAGCAGGGTCCCCTGTTCCTGGGGCTAATCGCATATACCCACTGAACCAACATCGGTGGGACAGCTTTTCTGCTCATTACTGCTATTTGTGGGATCTTGCTGTGCAAATTGGCTGCTGTGCTTCCTACATTACAACAGTAAGGATCCTCCTAACGTACTTCAATGGCTATAACGGGCTTTGCGATGCAGGAGGTTGTGAAAGGCACTACGGGAATGTAATGTCAGTCATTGATGTTGAGTGAGTGATAAATCTTACAGATTGGAAATTGAGCATGAGCATGAGAAGGTAAGAAATAGGAGCAAGTGTAGCCCATTCAGCCCTTCCAGCCTGGTCCATCATTTGATACCAGTCTGGCTGATCTTCTAGCTCAATGCCCACACACTCTGTGTCCCACGAGTCCATTCAGCTCTTAAAACCTATTGTGTTTGTCCTGAGCATACGCCATGACATTGCACCACCCTCTGAGTGAAGAAATTGATCTCAAACTCAATCCTAAACAACTGCCCCCTTGTCCAAAGTCCATTACCATGTTCTTGATTCCCCAGCGAGAGAGGGAGAGTCTCCATGTCTACCCTGTTGATCCCTTTGGAATTTTATATTTTACAAATAGATCAGCTCCCATTCTCCTAACTCCCAGAGAATGTGGTCCTAGTCTACTCCATGTGTCCCCATTACAAAAAGCCCCTGACCCCAGGAGCAGGTTTACTGAGTGGTCGCTCTGCCCTCTCTAGGATAATGTCCAACCTGCAAGCTGTTCTCTATGTATAATCTCACTGGGGTCCTACGTAAATGTGATAAGTTGACATTACTCTTCAACTCTTTAATAACCAAAGCTGACGTGACGTTTGCCTTCCTAATGACTGTCAATACCTGCACATTAACTTTGTGATTCCCAGGTCCCCCCGAAAGGAAACGTTTTCTCCCTGTTGTAAAGTATTCTGCCTTTTTTATTTTTCCTTCCACACTGGGTAACACTTTGTTACAACTATTTTGTCCGAGTGCAGTCTCCTTACCAGTTACTTGGCCAACTAACTTTCTATTTGGGTTAAACTGGCGCATGTTCCCTTGAGTGGAAGTTCAACAGTGACCACTTGCAGAACCTGACTAACAACGTGTAGTCCCAAAATATCCTGTATATTCCTCAAATTCACCCGAAGAACAGTCCCTCTTCCACAGCTACAGTGGCACTATCCCCCACCTTTTCCTCCGCTACATCAATGACTGTATCGGTGCTGCCTCATGCTCCTATGAGGAGCTCGAACAGTTCATCCACTTTACTGACACCTTTCACCCCAATCTCAAGTTCACCGGGACTATCTCTGATACCTCCCTCTCCTTCCTGGGTCTCTCTGTCTCCATCTCTATTGCCACTTTGAAACCAACATCTGTTTCAAGCCCACCGACTCCCACAGCTACTCATCCCATGACAAACCCTCCTTCTCATCCCCACCCCTGAGTCCTGACACAACCTGTTCATCTTCTCTCCCATCTATCCACCCCTCCTGCCTCACTGACCAATCCCCATCACTGCCTACCTGCACTCACCTATCACCATCCCACCTACCTTCCCCAGCCTCTATTTATTTCAGAGTCCCCTTCCCCCTTCCCATTTCTGAAGAAGGGTCCCTACCTGAAACGTCAGCTTTCCTGCTCCTCTGATGCTGCCTGGCCTGCTGTGTTCATTCAGCTCCACACTATGTTATCTCTGACTCCAGCACCTGCAGTTCCTACTATCTCTATCCAGTATATTCTTACTCTCTTTTCCGCCCACTGACCAATCCTCAATCCATGCCAATATATCATCTCTTTTTCTGAGGAAGGACGTTCTGACTATGGAGGGAGTGCAACAAGGGTCTACCAGACAGATTCCTGGGGTGTTAGGACTGATGAATGAAGAGAGATTGGATCAGTTTTGATTGTAGTCACTGGAGTTTAGATGAATGAGGAGGGAATTCATAGAAACCTATAAAGATCTGACAGAACTAACAGGGTAAACAGAAGAAGAATGTTTCCAATGAGCAGGGAGTCCTGAACCAGAAGATCATGATTTCGGGGTAGGACAGAGACGGGGGGAAATGTCTTCACCCAGAGAATGGGGAGCCTGTGGAATTTTCTGCCATGAAAAGTAGTTGAGGACAAAATATTGAATGGTTTCAAGAAAGACATAGATTTGGCACTTGGGGCTAAAAGGATCAAAGGGTATGGGGAGAAAGAGAGAACAGGGGACTGAGTTGGATGATATTACCTCATTTAAACTTCTCCTTATACTTTTGTGTGATGTGGGCATCACTGACTGGGCCCAGCATTTCTTTCCTGTCCCTGGTTGCCCCTTGAAAAGTTGTTGGTGAGCTGCCTTCTTGAACCACTGCAGTCCTCCATCTGTGGGTTGACCCATAGTGCCCTTAGGGAGAGAGTTCGAGAATTTTCACCCAGTGACACTGAAGGAACGGTGATATATTTCCTAGTCAGGATGGTGAGTGGCTCGGAGGGAACGTGGAGGGGGGTGGTGTTCCCATGTATCTGCTGCCCTTGTCCTTCTAAACAGATGTGGTTATGAGGTTTGGAAGGTGCTATCTAAGGTTCTTTGGGTGAACTTCTATCTATGTTATTGGTTCTTACATAAACTGGATCCTTCCACTCACACTCCGAGAATATCCTCAGTGACAAGGAGATGACTTTAATTATGGCTCTGGGTAAAACACCTGGTTGTACCTGCAGGAAGCAGTTATTCATCCTGCATCTCTAACCCATTACAGTTCACTCCCCAAGCCACCCACTTGAATCATAGAGTCCCTGCAGCATGGGGGCAGGCCATTCAGCCCATCAAGTCCACACTTCTGAAGAGCATCCCCAGCCCCACCCTATCCCTGCATTTCCCACAGCTAACCCACCCAGCCTATACATCCCTGGGCACAGTGGGGCAAGTTAGCACAGCCAATCCACCCTAACCTGTACATCTTTGGACAGTGGGAGGAAACCCACACAGACACAGGGAGAATGTACAAACTCCACACAGACAGCCGCTGGAATTAAACCTGGGTCTCTGGAGCTGTGAGGCAGCAACGCTAACCACTGAGCCATCGTAATGTTTCCTCTTCTATGGTGTGGGATGACCTGTTTATTCACCTCCATCAGCCTCGTTCTCACTCAGCCAGCCAGGCAGGAAGCAAGGCCTGGACATATTCATTAGTCTCAGGGCATATGGTCACACGCTAACCCATCAGTGGCCCGCTCGAGGATTCTCCCTGAAGTCAAGGGGTGTCACTGTCACCTGGAACAGAGTGTCCTGGTAACTCCCTCCCTCCCTGATACCCCTCAATGTCCAGAGCCCTGACGCTAGTCTCCATGGCTCTGAGCCAAGCTTACTGACAGCGCAGTCAGCTCCTGCAGTTACAGTGAACAGTAATTACAAAACTTCCTACAGAGCCTCCCCACCGCCAGGCCCCTATTCCCAAGTGCCTCTTGTGTCTGACTTTAACTCAGTTTCCACTGCGTTCTGACGCTTCTTCTCAAAACAGACCAAATTGGCCAAAACCTGAACCAACACATCAGTCAAAATGAGGAGGCCTGGGGCTACAGTGCAGGTACAAATCATGTTTAATAAAGGGAAACGTCATTCAGCCATAGCATATTGAACTTCCTCAGTTACTTGCCTCGAGGCATTCTATTTGGATACAGTAACATGATTCGATAAGCTGTTGTCACAGTGAAGAGTGAAAATCCCACTCCTCATTCTTCACAGCTTCGGAAAAAATATTCTCCTGAGTCCGATTCTAGAATCAAATACAGAAATTGCTGGAGAAACTCAGCAGGTCTGGCAGCTCCAGTGGAGAGAGAAAAACACAGTTAACGTTTCGAATCTGACAAGGCTCGTCTTCAGAACAGTTTGGGTCCTCAAGTCTCCTCGTTGGACTCAAAACATTATCCCTGTTTCTCTCTCCACAGATACTGCCAGGCCTGCTGAGTTTCCCCAGTAATTTCTGTTTCGTTTTATTCTTTTGTAGGATGTGGGAGTAGCTGGCCAGGCAGTATTTATTACGCATCCCTAATTGCCCAGAGGGTAATTAAGAGTCAACCACATTGCCGTGGGTCTGGAGTCACATGTAGGCCAGACCAGGTAAGGATAGCAGTTTCCTTCCCTAAAGGACATGATTTGTTTCAGATCTCCAGCATTGGCAGTTCTTTCAGACTCTAAAATGTTCTTCAATGAGGCCCAGGCAATTCTCGCACACACCCCCACCCCCGCACCCGCACCCGCACCCGCACCCCCAACCCCCACCCCCACCCCAACCCCAACCCCAACCACAACCCCACCCCAACCTCTGTCCTCAGAGACAGAGAAGAAACTGCTCCTTCTTTTTGGGACAGCCCCTGATTTTTAAACATTGACTCCTTCGTTGAAGGAAGCAACGGAATGAGAGGTGAATCTGAAAGAGCTGGTCAGGATCAACACTGAATTGATTGGCCAAGGAACTGCCAACCGCTGATGGTCCAGGTCTCTCAGCAGACGGAAGTGGACCAAATATTACTGTTTTCACAGGGTGGGGGAATCTTTGGGGTAGAGACGCTCCAGTATATTGGAGACAAGAGATGAGTCGATATTCTGAACCCTCAGGAAATGAGAGGATCTGGGGATGGTGCGGGAAAGTAGAGCTGAGGTGGAAAATCAGCCATGATCTTATTAAACAGCGGAGCAGCCCAACTCCACCTCCTACTGCTTCCATCCTCAACATTAAAGTTAACACCTTCACCAGCCGATTGGCTAATTCTTCACCTCCCAACAAGCCCCAGTTTGTAAAAATGTTATAATTAGTAAGGAAGTTTGTTTTTTAATCTCTCAGTGAATTCTCTCCCTGCCTCCTGCCATCAAAAGATTAACTGAGATGTTTATTCAGGAAGCTCCAGGACACCACACCTGCATTGGGGTGGGCTGAGGTGGGGTGGGGGTGCATGACAGGCTCGGGTTGGTTCAGGATTCCTGGCCCAACACCGAGGACCCAGGAGCCTCTCACACCCTTTGACCTTTGACCAGATCCAAGGTCAGGGATGTGGGCTGTCCATTCACAACGAGCCAGAGGGAGGGAGACAGGCTTGACCTGGTTCATTAAAATGGACATTCTGCAGCCTTCGGGCACGAAATGGCAGAAAATTAGTTTAATTTTGTTCACAGGATGAGGGCATCACTGGCTTGGTCAGCATTTACTGTCCGTCCCTAATCTGAGGGATGTCCTGGGACTCAAGGGAGGTCCCAGGTCATGAGGAGCCACAGCAACATTTGGCACAACGTGTTCCGTGAAGTTTTCCCACGGCAAAGAGTTTAGTGCAACAAGAGAGGGGCGAGAGACAGCGGTGGGGGGTGGGGGTGAGGGAGGGGGTGGCGGTGGGGGATGAAGGAGAGAGTGAGAATGAGGGAGAGAATGAGAATGAGAGATGGACAGATTGAAAGTGATAGAGAGAGTGAAATTGATAGAGGGAGTGTGTAAGTGAGAAGACAGAAGGAGAGAGTGTGAGAGAGGGAGAGGGAGTGAGATCGTAGGAGATGGTGAGTGAGTCGGAGACGAAGTGAGAGAGAGAGGGAAAGTGTGAGAGTGTGAGAATGAGAGATGGAGATTAGGAGAGGGAGTGAGAGAGAGAGAGGGAAAGTGAGTGAGAGAGTGAGAATGAGAGAGGGAAATTTGGAGAGGGAGTGAGGGAGAGACGGTAAGTGAGTGAGAGTGAGAATGAGAGAGGGAGATTTGGAGAGCGAGTGAGAGAGAGAGGGTAAGTGAGTGAGAGAGTGAGAATGAGAGAAGGAAATTTGGAGAGGGAGTGAGGGAGAGATGGGAAGAGAGTGAGAGAGTGAGAATGAGAGAGGGAGATTTGGAGAGGGAGTGAGGGAGAGGTATCGTACACTGGAGCTGGTAGCTCTCAGGCCTGCCGCGTCTCTGTTAGGTCAGCACACAGCTCCTGGTCTGCTTCCCGCGGCCCTGATGGAGGATAGTCCTTGCTGCCTCCTCAAACACCTCGACTATGCCCTCACCCAGCAGTGCTGAGCACTCCACGTACTTCACAGCCTTTATCTTACGGGCGAGCCTCACCCCTTGTTGGTAACTGACCGGTGCCAGTTCACGTTTGAGCAAGTTCAGGATGGTGCTGGGGTCCTGACGGAGATCCTTCTTGGTGCCAACCAACAGCACTGGTACATTGGGCTGATGGCGTTTAACCTCTGGATACCAGTCATTCCAGATATCGTAGAAGGAGCCTGGGTCGCCAATGGAGAAGCAGATGATAAAGATGTCAGTCTGGGGATAGTAGAACTGGCGGATGGACAGAAGATGTTCCTCTTGGGGCGCTGTGTCCCACAAGTTCAGAGTCACCATCCGCTGGTCCACGGTGATCTGAGTCGTGACTGCATCGAAGACGGTTGGCACACTGTCCCGGAGGAAGGCTCCGCTGGTGAGGCACACTATCAGCGAGGTCTTGCCCACCAGCTCATTGCCTAACAACATCACTTTGATGGTCACCATTGTCCGCAGTTGCTTCACACCCGACCTACAACAAAATTCAACCAGCCATTAGTAAAGAAAAACGGGAGGCATCATTTGTCTAGCACCTGTCCCAACCTCAGGATAGTCATTCGTGGCCAGTGGAAATCCTCTTGAAGTGAACTTCCTGTCTTAATGTTAGAGGTGTCACAGACACGTTGTGCACAGCAGGATCCCACAAGCAGCCATCTGATAAGGGATTGACAATCTGTGGAAGTAATGACTGATTGATGGAGAGTTATTGGTCAGGGAGAGCCCCCTGCTCAGTGTGAAAGTGTAGCCAGGGATTGTCAGATCAGCCATGATCTCATTGAATGGTGGGGCAGGCTCGATGGGCTGAATGGTCCACCCCAGCTCTTATTTCATATGGTTTAGTGGTTGAGTGTGATGATACAGGAAGCTGTCAAGACTGGAGAAGCCTCAACTGAATATTTTAACCAACAGATTTAGAGCAGGAGACGTTCAACCAGCCCCTCGCGCCTGCTCACCATTCAATAAGATCATGGCTGATCTGTTTGTGTTATGAATCCCACATTCCCACCTACTCTCTAATCTCCTTACCTAAACATGATGGTGGACAATTAAACAGCTCACTAGAGGAGAAGGTTCCACAAATATCCCCATCCTCAATGATGGAAGACCCCAGCAAATCAGGGCAAAAGATAAGGCTGAAGCTTTCGCAGCAATCTTTCGCCAGAAGTGCCGAATGGATGATCCATCTCGGCCTTCTCCAGTGGTCCCCAGCATTACAGATACCAATCTTCAGCCAATTCGATTCACTCCACATGATATCAAGAAATGGTTGGAGACACTGGATACTGCAAATGTTACAGACCCTGACAATATTCCAGCAGTAGCACTGAAGACTTGTGTTCCAGAACTTGCTGCTCCCCTTTGCCAAGCTGTTCCAGTTACAGTTACAGCATTGGTATCTAACCAACAGTGTGGAAAATTGCCCGAGTACATCTTGTACACAAAAAGCAGGACAAATCCCACCCGGCCAATGACCGCCCCATCAGTCTACCCTCGATCATCAGTAAAGTGATGGAAGGTGTCAGTAACAGTGATATCAAGCAGCACCTGCTCAGCAATAACCTGCTCAGTGACACCCAGTTTGGGTTCCACCAGGGCCACTCAGCTCCTAACTTCATTACAGCCTTGGTTCAAACATGGACAAAAGAGCTGAATTCCTGAGGTCAGGTGAGAGTGACAGCCCTTGACATCAAGGCTGCATTCGACCGAGTGTGGCATCAAGGTGTGTATCAGGGGCAAACTCTGCGATGGTTGGAGTCATACCTGACACATAGGAAGATGGTTGTGATTGTTGGGGATCAATCATCTCAGCTCCAGGACATCGCTGCAGGAGTTCCTCAGGGTAGTGTCCTCGGCCCAACCATCTTCAGCTGCTTCATCAATGACCTTCCCTCCATCATAAGGTCAGAAATGGAGATGTTCACTGATGGTTGCACAATTTTCAGAATCATTTGAGTCTCCTCAGATAGTCTGTGATATGAATTAACAAGGTGTAGAGCTAGATGAACACAGCAGGCCAAGCAGCATCATAGGAGCAGGAAAGCTGACGTTTCAGGTCTGGAGAAGGGTCTAGACCAGAAACATCAGCCTTCCTGCTCCTATGATGCTGCTTGGCCTGCTGTGTCCATCCAGCTCCACACCTTGTTATCTCAGATTCTCCAGCATCTGCAGTTCCTGCTATCTGTGATGTGAATTGTCTAGCTTATATATATTTTCAATATCTTTAATTTTAAGTTCGGATTTTCTGTGTCTGAAGTTGACGATTAATTTGTAATTATTTCTGTGGCGTACAGTTTCCTGTCCTCTGCCTCTATCCCTTCCTGAACAGGAATATATTTGCTACATCCTGAATCTAGAGAATTTTGGAAAACTAACACCAACCCATCTACTGCCTCATCACCAACCACTTTTAAACCCCTAGAACGGAGTCCATGTGAACCTGGAGACTTGTCAGCTCACAGCTCCCACCATTTACTCAGCCCACTTCCCTTATGATGGTAATTTCACCAGGGTCCTCTCCTACCCCCACCTCTGGGTTCATCACTATCACAGTAATGTTTTCTGTATCCTCCATAGTGAAGACAGAAGCAAAATATTTGTTCATTTTATCCACGATTTCCTTTCTACGTTCTATTACATCCTTGTTCTCACTCTCTAGAGGCTAATACTCATTACTTATTCTTTTCCTTTTTAAATACCTGTCGAAACTCTTCCTATCCATTTTGACATTCTGAGCTAGCTTTCCCTCGTACTCCAGCCTCTTCCTCCTGGCTAAGCTTTTAGTCATTCTCCGCTATTCTTTACATTCTGACCAATTATCTGACCTGACGTTTATCTTTATGTTGTTATGTGTTTTTTCTTCCTTAAGTTCGATACTTTCCTTAACTTCGTTACATAAGATTGTGGGTCCTCTCTTTAGAACGGAAATATATTAATTCTGGGTATTTGGCAATTATCTGCCACTGACTCTATTGATCTATCCTCCAGCTTTCATGCCACATCATTACCCTTATTCAAGTTTAAAACACTAGTCTTAGATCCATGTTTCTCTCTTTTACATTGAACATAATTTTCCAAATACTTTCCGAATCAATAATGCTATGGCCATCGTTACCTAGAGGTGCTTTTACTCTGAGGACCTTAATAGAGCCATAGCCATAGAGTTATTGAGGTGTATAGCATAGAAAAAGACCCTTTGGCTCATCAGAATCTGTGTTTGCCCCCAACCCCCACCTATTCTAGTCCCATTTTCAAATGTCCCTATCTGCTCTAGGAGAGATCTATCAAAATTCACCGTACCATGTCCCATCTAACCTGCTGTCTGGTTGGCTCTGAGAAAGCACTTTGAAAACATTCTGTAAGTTTCCTCTCTGAGCTGTTGCTGCCGGTTGGATTTTTCCAGTTTAGATGTAGATTAGAGTCACTCAGGATAGTCGCTATGCCTGAGTCACAACCACCAACACTCTGATTGTTACACCTTGTCCCACATTGTGGTTATTGCTAGGAGCCTGTAGACTACTCCATCTAGTGACCTCTTTCCCATACTGTTCCTCATCACCACCCAGACTGATGCTACAGCCTGATCTCCTGAACCGAGGTCATTGCTAACTATTACATAAATATCATCCTTCATTAACGGGGAACTCTCTCATCCTCCCCCAGTATTTATCTAGCTGGCTATTTTTCTTGTATGTAATATACCCCTCAATGATCACACCCTAATTCTCATTATGAGGCAGTCATGGCCGTGTAAAGGCTGTCAGCTTATATTTATTTACATCAATGTGCACTAACAACTGCACCTCCCAGTCGCGAACTATTTCAACTCCCCCTCCCATTCCTCAGACGACATGTCCATCCTTGGCCTCCTGCAATGCCACAGTGATGCCACCCGAAGGCTGCAGGAACAGCAAATCATATTCAGCCTGGGAACCCTGCAGCCCAATGGCATCAATGTGGATTTCACAAGCTTCAAAATCTCCCCTGCTCCAACCGCATCCCAAAACCAGCCCAGCTCGTCCCCACCTCCCTAACCTGTCCTTCCTCTCACCTATCCCCTCCTCCCACCTCAAGCCACACCCCCATCTCCTATCTACTAACATCATCCCGCCCCCTTGACCTGTCCGTCCTCCCTGGACTGACCTATCTCCTCCCTACCCCCCCCACCTACACTCACCTTTACTGGCTCCATCCCCGCCTCTTCGACTTGTCTGCCTCCTCTCCACCTATCCTCTCCTCTATCCATCCTCTATCCACCTCCCCCTCTCTCCCTATTTATTTCAGAACCC